>SJYC01040050.1:0-25073 GCA_006408675.1 Madoqua kirkii | reverse complement strand
GCCTTGATTCATGGACCTGACATTCCAGGTTCCTATGGTCTCTATAGCATCGGATCTTGCTTCTATCACCAGTCAAATCCACAACTAGGTATTGTTTTTTCTTTGGCTCCATCCCTTCATTCTTTCTGGAGTTATTTCTCCACTGACCTCCAGTTGCATATTGGGCACCTAATGACCGGGAGAGTTCCTCTTACTGATCTTAATCTCCTTCTTTTCTTCCTCCATGGGACCACCCATTGGTGGAACCCAATTGAAAATATCAAATGGCTGTATCTGGGATTCTGTTGTGCTTTCCTACAAATGTTGCTTTTATCTATGCAATACCATTTTTTTCCCCCTTGGAGTCTACAGTCAACTGCAGACAGTGACTGTAGCCATGAAGTTAAAAGATGATTGCTCTTTGGAAGGAATAGAAAGTGAAAGTTGTTCACTCATGTCCGACTCTTTGTGACCTCATGGACTAGGCCAGAATACTGGAGTGCATAGCGTCTCCCATCTCCAGTGGATCTTCTCAACCCAGGGGTTGAACCCAGATCTCCTGCATTGCAGGCTGATTCTTTACCAGCTGAACCACAAGGGAGGTCCAAGAATACTGGAGTGGGTAGCCTGTCCCTTCTCCAGCAGCTCTTTCTGACCCAGGAATTAAACCAGGGTCTCCTGCATTGCAGGCAAATTCTTTATCAACTGAGCTATGAGAGAAGCAGGAAAGTATGACAAACCTAGACAGCGTACTGAAAAGCAGAGACATCACTTTTCCAACAAAGATCCATATAGCCAAAGCTATGGTTTTTCCAATAGTTGTATATGGATCTGAGAGTTGGACCATAAAGAAGGCTGAGAGCCAAAAAATTGATGCTTTTGAATTGGACTCTTGAGAATCCCTTAAATTGCAAGGTCAAATCAGTCAGTCCTAAAGGAAATCAGTTCTGAGTATTCATTGGAAGGATTGAAGCTGAAACTCCAATACTTTGTCCACGTTATAGGAAGAGCTGACTCATTGGGAAAGACCCTGATGCTGGGAACGATTGAGGGCAGGAGGAGAAGGGGACCACAGAGGATGAGATGGTTAACAAAGATCCATATAGCCAAAGCTATGGTTTTTCCAATAGTTGTATATGGATCTGAGAGTTGGACCATAAAGAAGGCTGAGAGCCAAAAAATTGATGCTTTTGAATTGGACTCTTGAGAATCCCTTAAATTGCAAGGTCAAATCAGTCAGTCCTAAAGGAAATCAGTTCTGAGTATTCATTGGAAGGATTGAAGCTGAAACTCCAATACTTTGTCCACGTTATAGGAAGAGCTGACTCATTGGGAAAGACCCTGATGCTGGGAACGATTGAGGGCAGGAGGAGAAGGGGACCACAGAGGATGAGATGGTTGGATGGCCTCACCGACTCAATGGACATGAGTTTGAGCAAGCTCTAGGAGATGGTGATGGACAGGGAAACCTGACGTGCTGCAGTCCATGAGGTCACAAAGAGTCAGACGTGACTGAGCAACTGAACAACAGCAAGGAGAAAGCAGAACCCAGAGAGGAGGGAAATGATTGTTCAGCTGGCTTTCAATATGGAGGAAGGGGCCACAAGCCCGGGTGATAGGGAGCCTCCTTTAAAAACAAGTCTAGATGACACTTTAATTTAGTGAAACTGATTTCAGATTTATGGCCTTAAGAGTATAACAGAGAGAACTCAAAATTTAGGTCAGTAAGTTTGTGGTGGTTTGTTAAAGCTGCGATAGAAAAGTAATAAAAGTCAAGAGGAGACTAGATAAGATAGTTAGAAAATACCAGTGCTTACGTTCATCATAGCATTGAACATTTCGTTTTCATGTCTCTCTCCTCCAGTGTCTTGTGCACTATTATCTGGATCCAATGCTTCTGTCATCTAATAGTTTTCAAGACATCATTGTGGAACAAATGGCTGGGTTTTGCTAACTGAGCTAAGTGGATGTAGCTATGTGTCCCAAATTTCCTACAGACATAAAAGCAATAGGTAGGAGATAGGGCTCCTAACTAGCTGTACCACAACTTGATGTTTACCAAGGGACTGGTATTTGATACAAATACATTTTAATCTGGAGTATGAGCAGATTTAATCTTATTCTCCTATGTTTTTATACCTTTCTCAAAGACAGGTATTTGGAATTTGGGAAAATGGTAAGATATTTTGTAGGTACAGATTTTTGAAATCTGAGAATTAGATTATCTGTAATTGTTGTGTTTTGGAATCTTGCATTTGGAAGTAATGTCAGACATCACCTCTGCTATCCAACTGTTATCCATTATTATCCAATGGTAATAATCTCTTACCATTGACTTTGGCATATAATGTAGTTCAGCCACCAGCGTGTTTGAAAACCCAGATACCTGGGTTTTTCTAAAGTTGCTCAGACAAAGTAATTTAACATCAGATCCTGGTCTTCACACTCCAGCCCTGTAGAATCACAGGGAATGATATAATATCTTCTTCTTCTTTTTTTTTTTTCCATTTATCCAAATAGCTCAGTTGGTATAGAATCCACCTGCAATGCAGAAGACCCTGGTTCGATTCCTGGGTCAGGAAGATCTGCTGGAGAAGGGACAGGCTTCTCACTCCAGTATTCTTAGGCTTCCCTTGTGGCTCAGCTGGTAAAGAATCTGCCTGCCATGCAGGAGACCTGGGTTCAATCCCTGGAATGAGAAGATCCCCTAAAGAAGGGAAAGGCTATGCCCTCTAGTATTCAGGCCTGGAGAATCCCATGGACTCTATTGTCCATGTGGTTGCAAACCATCGGACATTCCTGAGCGACTTTCACTACATCCAGATTTTAATCAGTGACAAAAAAATACCTAAATAGAGAAGGGTTAAAATGTACTGTATCATTATGTAACTCTAATGACATTTTTCTTCTCAGTTGCGTTTCTTTTGGCTTAATATTTCAGACTATTTTTCAATGGAGGAACAAAACTGCTAACCTTTGTGATCGTAATTGATTAATGATAATAATTACACCAATAAGCATCTGTTATACTTTGAAATTCTTTTTCTAACTGTTTGATGTTTCTAGCTGCAAAATTTTAAGGAATGATGGTGCCATCCATGTTGCTGTTTTTGTTGCTGTTTTGAAGTGAAAACTTTCTGTCCTCGAGGTGTGAGGAACTCAGAAGGTGACATTTCACTAATGACTCCTCTAAGAAATTGGCAAAGATGGATGCAGTGCCCTTATTGATGGCCCCTGAGAAGCATGGTACTTCCAAAATGACATTAGCGCTGTGGAAAAAAGCTGTGTTTGCTTTTGTTTACAGAAAAGAATGTTACATACTTTGATTACATAATGCATGTTTTATCTTAGTGTATAAATTCTCACTTGTCTCCTATTTAAACATAGATAGTTAATTATGCTATTTGCTCAGATCTAATAACTTCAGCATTATGACTTAATATTATGCAACCTTACCTAGGAGAACCTCAGTAAAACTTACACGTCTTTCACTGATGAAATCTTGCCACTCCCTTGTGGATGGAGTTCCTATAGAAGGCTTTAACTTTAAATAATGTGCAAAGAAAGATATGCAACTAAAATCTGGACTCAAGTACTGTAATGCTTTCAAGTGTCAAGCTAAAAAAATTCTATGTTTTGAATATATATAAATGAGTAGTGCTAATATTGTGTTGTTGTTCAATTACTAAGTTATGTCCGACTCTTTGCAACCCCATGGACTGTAGCCTGCCAGGCTTCCCTTTCCTTCACTGTCTCCTGGAGTTTGCTCAGATTCATATCGATTCACTCATTTGCTCAGATTCATGAGTTGGTGGTGATATCTAACTATCTCATCCTCTGCTTCTGCCTTCTCCTTTTGCCTTCAATTTTTCCCAGCATCAGGGTCCTTTCCAATGAGTTGTCTCTCTGCATCAGGTGGCCAAACTATTGGAACTTTACTTCAGCATCAGTCCCTCCAATGAATATTTGGGATTGATTTCTTTCAGGATTGACTGGTTTGCTCTCCTTGCAGTCCAAGGGACTCTCAAGAGTCTTCTCCAGCACCTCAATCCGAAAGCATCACTAATGTGTTGACACTTACTGTGAAATAATTGTGTCCTGGGAAACAGTTAGTCTAGGGCTTTCTGTTTCTCAGAGAAGGGAGTTAACATCTGTCCCCTGTGAGGCAGAGCCTGATCTGTCCCCATATTTGTCACCCTTTAGAAGCGTTTATTCTGAAAACAAGAATGGCTTTAGGGCTCTCCAGTCTCCTCAGAGCTTATTTCTGGGCAAGTTTCCTGGGAAAGAGGCAAAAATCTATTTCTTTCTGTCTTTCCCCAGGTAAGGCGATAAGAAACCAGGACTGATTTCAAAGGTCCATCCCAACTATGAGTTCCAGCAAGGTTCTGAGCTCACAGTTTTGAACCCCTGAGGTACTTAATGGTCAAAATATGACCACTGGGAAAGCAGGGATAATCAGTGATGGAGTCACACAGCTGTCTTCCCAAAGACTGACTTAAACATCCTAGTAGCTCATAGGATATTAGGAAATTTCATCACAAGAAGTTATTTTAAGACAATATTTCTGATCTGTGTATTTCCCAAATTAAAATTACTGTGGATTATGTTCTGTATTCATAGGTATGTGTTTCAAATTATATTGATTTGCCTTTTTCCTGAACTAAAAGTTTCTGTGGGAACATACCCCTGATTATTTTCTGTTGGAGAACCTGTTTTATTTTAAACATTTAGTCTTTGAGCTTAATATCTATTTACATGCAATAGTAAAATTCATTTAAAATCAATAATAGAAAAATTCCATGTCGATGTAAAATTATTTCTCTATATCAAATGGGAAAAAAATTATGTAAAAGATGCAATTGGTTAAAAAATAACATTTGATATATAGCTTTTCATCCTGACTCACTGAATCACTTTGGAAAGTTTCTCTGTTCTGCCTGTTGGATTCAAGTATCTGTTGTATTGGTATTGCTCTGTTGTGAGCAGAAATCAATTCTCATATGATTGCTACTTGACTTTCTCTCTAGAAAATTGTTTCAGATATTAGGTTTTGATACATTTGACTAGGAAACCTCTAGACTGGATAATACAAGCTGTATTAAATAGGATATGAGTCCTGATGGCTGGTAGATGGATGATTTGGTATTCTGCTGCATGATAGAATTAAGTCTAATGACTCCATCATTACTTCAGAACAAATTCTCTTCAAGTGAAATCATGGAAAAGGAGACATTTCGTTCTTGCATGAATTAGACATGGCTTTCAAGGCTGTTTCAGTTTATGTCCTGCTTCATATTTTCTTAAGGAAACTGAAGTTATTTACCCGAACAGACAAATGACTGTAAATTGATGGTTAAACACCTGCATTCTTAACCTTGTTCTTGAAGAAATTAAAACTGTAGACAGCTCTATGTCAGAGGTAAAGCTTACCTTTTCTGTATGTGGTGGTTAGACTAGCTGTATACACGTTACCATCCCTAAACCTTTCTTCTTCTTTTTATTTTTTTTACTCTACTAAAACAAAGGATAGACAGTTAATCACTACCGCTGCCAACAAGCTTTTACATTGTCTTATCACATGAGCTACAGAGGAAAACCAAACCCCAATAGAACTCTTCTCTGTGGAGTATCAGCGCATTCATCTCATCTGGATGAAATGCATTGGTTGAATCAATAAGACATCTTCCCACATTTCCCTGCTGGTCACAAAGCCTCCAATTTCCACTTTAGCTATTAATTGATGCAAATTATAGGAGATTGCACTGTAGTATAAGGAAGTCACCTCATTACTTCTGGTCTTCCTGTTTGACTCTGCACTGCTCCCGGTGATTTCTGTTTTTCTGAGAATGAATTTAGGATTATGTTCAGATTTTCCTTGTGTCTCACTATCACGATAGTGTCTACCACTTCCATGATTTAGAGTATTTGCTATGTTGAAAGTGAAAGTGAAGTTGCTCAGTCGTGTCCGACTCTTTGCTACCCCATGGACTGGAACCTATCAGGCTTCTCTGTCCGTGGGGTTTTCCAGGCAATAATACTGGAGTGGATTGCCATTTCCTTCTCCAGTGGATCTTCCCAACCCAGGAATCGAACCCAGGTTTCCGGCATTGTAGACAGACGCTTTACCATCTGAGCCACCAGGGAAGTCGAGTCTATGGTATATCAGAAAGTGTTGTATTTTTTTTTTTTTTGGTTTTGTTTTTTGTTTTTTTTTTTTTTTTAGTATTTTTGGTAGAAATTATTTTTAAGACATTCATAAATTAAGGAAGTGTTTACATGCCTGAATATGCAGTATTTCTATCCCATGGTTTTGCCGATGTATCTGGTGGAATAAGTCCCTATGGCCAAGCTTTGAACTGCAATGAACTTCATTCATTCATTCCAGCAACTGTCAGCTGCTTCTTGACTCACATCCTTGGACTCTTAGCAGACCTGACTTTTGGGATGAGCCTTTTCCTTGGAAAATGCATGAAACGTCAGTGGTCAGTCTGGGAGATGGGAGACTGAGGGCTTTGGTGGTAGAGTCATGTGCAGACACTGTGTTCTCATGTCCTGGGCTGTTCATGGATGTTTCTACTAATCTGTGGGGTTGTAAGAAATTCTGAGGGCTGTGCTCCTCTTTGCCTTCACCTGCGCCTGACCTACAACTGTGCTAAGAGTAGATACGATATTAAGATGTTCATAGAGAAGGCAATGGCACCCCACTCCAGTACTCTTGCCTGGAAACTCCCATGGACGGAGGAGCCTGGTAGGCTGCAGTCCATGGGGTCGCTGAGGGTCGGACACGACTGAGCGACTTCACTTTCACTTTTCACTTTCATGCATTGGAGAAGGAAATGGCAACCCACTCCAGTGTTCTTGCCTGGAGAATCCCAGGGATAGGGGAGCCTGGTGGGCTGTCATCTATGGGGTCTCAAAGAGCCGGACACAACTGAAGTGACTTAGCAGCAGTAGCAGTAGCAAAATAGTCCTATGTGTGATATTTCTCCCATCTTCAACACTTACAGGTTATATGATGATATTATACTTACGATTTTGAAACGTGAATTTTGAAACATACATTGGAAAACTATACTTTCATGCTGTATTTTATATTTTCTAAGTTATTTGGTGAATTTAGAAGGACTTCACACCACACACCCACCTTGGATAGTGTTTATTAAGAGTAGCATGGAAACATGTACATTGCCATATGTGAAATAGATAGCCAGTGGGAATTTGCTGTATGACACGGGGAGCTCAAACCTGGTGCTCTGTGATAGCCTAGAGGGGTGGGGAGGACTAGGAGAAGGAAGGTGATTTGAGAGGGAGGGGAATACATGTATATCAATGGCTAATTCATGTTGATGTATGGCAGAAACCAACACAATATTATAAAGCAATTATCCTCCAATTAAAAATAAATTAAAAAAAAGAAAGTAGGAAGTACCCAAAGTGGATCCTAGGTCATACAAGAAAGGTTTATATGGTTTTACTGCTGTCTTCTATGTTATATGTGAGCTTGAAAGAATTATTTACAGTACTTTCCTTTTCCTGCCTGAATCTGGGTTTCTAGACTTTTCTGGGACTAGAGTAAAAGAATGATCTACAAGGTTGATGACAGTGGTGACCTTTGAAATTTCACCTTTGCTCTCTCAGTACTTGATGTCCACATGGCTTTGGGGAAGTATGGCCATCATTTTACATTTATTGCTTATATCCCATTGTCATTTCGATTTTATGATGACATGTCCACAATCTATAGTTGCCACAACTCATTGACTTCACTTGGATGCCCTGGGCTTTCTACTTGAGTACACACTGAGATTTCTTAACACTGTAAATCATCTCTGACCCCAGATAAACCATTGTCAATATGTTTGTATATGGCAGGGACAGAGTTACTTAACCAAATGCTCTTTTTTCTTCTGTTAACATATTTCATACAGTTTTGATGGGCATGTTTTGTGTATTGTATTGATAAACACAAACAAAAGAACACTTAATCTTTCAGTTCAGTTCAGTCGCTCAGTTGTGTCCACTCTTTGCAACCTCGTGAATTCAGCACACCAGGCCACCTTGTCCATCACCAGCTCCCAGAGTTCAGCCAGACTCACATCCATTGAGTCCGTGATGCCATCCAGCCATCTCATCCTCGGTTGTCCCCTTCTTCTCCTGCCCCCAATCCTTCCCAGCATCAGAGTCCTTTCCAATGAGTCAACTCTTTGCATGAGGTGGCCAAAGTACTGGAGTTTCAGCTTTAGCATCATTCCTTCCGAAGAACATCCAGGGCAGATCTCCTTCAGAATGGACTGGTTGGATCTCCATGCAGTCCAAGGGACTCGCAAGAGTCTTCAACACCACAGTTCAAAAGCATCAATTCTTTAGCACTCAGCTTTCTTCACAGTCCAACTCTCACATCCATACATGACCACTGGAAAAAACATAGCCTTGACTAGATTTATTGGCAAAGTAATGTCTCTGCTTTTGAATATGCTGTCTAGGTTGGTCATAACTTTTCTTCCAAGGAGTAAACATCTCTTAATTTCATGGCTGCAATTACCATCTGCACTGATTTTGGAGCCCCCAAAATAAAGTCTGACACTGTTTCCACTGTTTCCCCATCTATTTGCCATGAAGTGATGGGACCAGTTGGCAAAGTAATGTCTCTGCTTTTTAATATGCTGTCTAGGTTGGTCATAACTTTTCTTCCAAGGAGTAAACATCTCTTAATTTCATGGCTGCAATTACCATCTGCACTGATTTTGGAGCCCCCAAAATAAAGTCTGACACTGTTTCCACTGTTTCCCCATCTATTTGCCATGAAGTGATGGGACCAGATGCCATAATCTTCATTTTCTGAATGTTGAGCTTTAAGCCAACTTTTTTGCTTTCCAGTTTCACTTTCATCAAAAGGCTTTTTAGTTCCTCTTCACTTTCTGCCATAAGGGTGTTGTCATATGCATATCTGAGGTGATTGATATTTCTCCCGGCGACCTTGATTCCAGCTTGTGCTTCTTCCAGCCCAGCGTTTCTCATGATGTACTCTGTGTATAAGTTAAATAAGCAAGGTGACAGTATACAGCCTTGATGTACTCCTTTTCCTATTTGAAACCATTCTGTTGTTCCATGTCCAGTTCTAACTGTTGCTTCCTGATCTGCATACAGATTTTTCAAGAGGCAGGTCAGGTGATCTGGTATTCCCATCTCTCTCAGAATTTTCCACAGTTTATTGTGATCCACACAGTCAAAGGCTTTGGCATAGTCAAGAAAGCACATCAAGAAATTGATGTGTTTTCTGGAACTCTCTTGCTTTTTCCCTGATCCAGCGGATGTTGACAATTTGATCTCTGGTTCCTCTGCCTTTTGTAAAACCAGCTTGATCATCTGGCAGTTCACGGTTCATGTATTGCTGAAGCCTGGCTTGGAGAATTTTGAGCATTACTTTACTAGCATGTGAGATGAGTGCAACTGTGCGGTAGTTTGAGCATTCTTTGGCATTGTCCTTCTTTGGAATTGGAATGAAAACTGACCGTTTTCCAGTCCTGTGGCCACTGCTGAGTTTTCCAAATTTGCTGGCACATTGAATGCAGCACTTTCACAGCATCATCTTTCAGGATTTGAAATAGCTCCACTGGAATTCCATCACCTCCACTAGCTTTGTTCATAGTGATGCTTTCTAAGGCCCACTGGACTTCACATTCCAGGATGTCTGGCTCTAGGTGAGTGATCACACCATCGTGATTATCCAGGTTATGTAGACCTTTTTTTGTACAGTTCTTCCATGTGTTATTGCCACCTCTTCTTAACATCTTCTGCTTCTTTTAGGTCCATACCATTTCTGTCCTTTATTGAGCCCATCTTTGCATGAAATGTTCCCTTGGTATCTCTAATTTTCTTGAAGGGATCTCTAATCTTTCCTATTCTGTTGTTTTTCTCTGTTTGCATTGATTGCTGAGGAAGGCTTCCTTACCTCTTCTCGCTATTCTTTGGAACTCTGCATTCAGATGTCTATATCTTTCCTCTTCTCCTTTGCTTTTCACTTCTCTTCTTTTCGCAGCTATTTGTAAGGCCTCCCCAGACAGCCATTTTGCTTTTTTTCATTTCTTTTCCATGGGGATGGTCTTGATCCCTGTCTCCTTGGACAATGTCACGAACCTCATTATATAGTTCATCAGGCACTCTATCAGATCTAGTCCCTTAAGTCTATTTTTCACTTCCACTGTATAATCATAGGTGAGGTAAGGTGAAGTCAGTCAGTCATGTCCGACTCTTTGCGATCCCATGGACTGTAACCTACTAGGCTTCTCTGTCCATGGGATTCTCCAGGCAAGAAAACTGGAGTGGATTGCCATTTCCTTACGGATTTGATTTAGGTCATACCTGAATGTTCTAGTGGTTTTCCCTACTTTCTTCAATTTAAGTCTGAATTTGGTAATAAGGAGTTCATGATGTGATCCACAGTCAGCTCCCGGTCTTGTTTTTGCTGACTGTATAGAGCTTCTCCATCTTTGGCTGCTGAGAATATAATCAATCTGATTTCAGTGTTGACCATCTGGTGATGTCCATGTGTAGAGTCTTCTCTTGTGTTGTTGGAAGAGGATGTTTGCTATGACCAGTGCATTCTCTTGGCAAAACTCTATTAGTCTTTGCCCTGCTTCATTCTGTACTCCAAGGCCAAATTTGCCTGTTACTCCAGGTGTTTCTTGACATCCTACTTTAGCATTCCAGTCTCCTATAATGAAATTGACATCTTTTTTGGGTGTTATTTCTAAAAGGTCTTCTAGGTCTTCATAGAACCGTTCAACTTCAACTTCTTCAGCATTACTGGTTGGGGCATTGACTTGGATTACTGTAATATTCAATGATTTGCCTTGGAGACGAACAGAGATCATTCTGTCATTTCTGAGATTGCATTCAAGTACTGAATTTCAGACTCTTTTGTTGACCATAATGGGTACTCCGTTTCTTCTAAGGAATTCCTGTCCACAGTAGTAGATATGATGGTCATCTGAGTTAAATTCACCCATTCCAGTCCATTTTAGTTTGCTGATTCCTAGAATGTCGACGTTCACTCTTGCAATCTCCTGTTTGACCACTTCCAATTTGCCTTGATTCATGGACATGACATTCCAGGTTCCTATGCAATATTTACAGTATTGGACCTTGATTCTATCACCAGTCACATCCACAACTGGGTATTATTTTTGCTTTGGCTCCATCCTTTCATTCTTCCTGGAGTTATTTCTCCACTGATCTCCAGTAGCATATTGGGTACTTACTGACCTGGGGAGTTCCTCTTTCATTATTGTATATATGTTAGTACTTTTATTTGATGTTTTCATCTCCCCTGAAACTTGTAGAGTAGATGATGGTAACTATAAGTTTCTCTAATATGGGGTGGGGAAAGGCAGGATTATGCTGAAGGTCATCAAAGTGAAGTAAAATTATGTTGTGATGATATGGTATCAAGATTATATAGCACAGTTCTTTATAATATATCTATGCATACACTGAACATTCTGAGTGAAGAGGTAAACTATGAGGAGAAATTCAGATCAGTGCTGACAAATTATTCTTTATTAAGAAGTTTTTATAATCTGCAAAACTTTGTATTATGTTGTTCATGCATTGCGGTAGTCTATTTTGCCAAGGGCTTCTCTTTCTTGACTCATTGCATTTTTTTCAAATCCAGGGATGTATGTTTCTCTGTACTTGATCTTGGGCTGCCTCTCTTCCTTATGAATGCCGTCCCTCACTATGACTTATGACTATGATACTCTAATCTTTGCCCCAGTCCCATTAAAAAATTTTTTATTTGCCTACACCAGATCTTTGTGGTGGCATGTGGGATCTGGTTCCCTGACCAAGGGTCAAACCCAGGTACCCTGCAATCTCCAGTCCTATTTTTGCCCTTGAAATCTAGAGCCAGATATTCAGTGTCTCTGTGTCTGTCTTTGTCACCACACCTCGCAGGAATCTAACCGAGGATGTCCCGATTCAGTATACTATTTGATTGTTCCTCAGCTTCATGTATGTTTTTCTTCCTCATTCTCCAGAATTACTTCTCTCTGACCTTCCTCTGGTCTGTGGAAGGTTCTAAAACTGAGTAACCAGTGAGGCATCTTCTTATCTGGCACACTAAATTAAACAGCACATCCCGCGAACTTTATAGATTTTTCTCGATTTCCCCCCATGCAGCATACTCATTTGCCTTAAATCAGTGTTTCCTTATCTTAACCCAGATGTTTCAAGAGTTTTTTGATTCTATTCCTTTTCATAGTCTTACTTTTCCAAAACTATAATCAACATTATTGCTTGTATGGCTTTTTCAAGTAAAACTGGTCTTAAATTCTGTATCCCATTGAACTTTCAAAGGATTTTCCTTAGGAGGCCACGTTTCCTAGTGTGAGTTGCAAGGCTCTCCATTACCTGTTCCCTGTCTTTTGCTATAAATTTGTTTTATTTCTGTTTCTACCTCTTGCACTGCAAGTTCCAGCAATAGTGAAAGACCTGTGGTTCCTTGAACACCATACACATCACTTATTGATGCTCTTCTTTCTGTTAGAATTCCTTTCTCTCTTCCCTCTTGCCCCTCTGCCTGGTAAATTCTATCAGCTGAAAGTCTTTCTCCAGAGCTTTCACTGTATGCTCTGATGATTAATTATCTCCTGTTCATGTTGCATGTATACTTCTATCATTGAACTTCTCACCTCATATGCATTCATTTGCTTTGCTTTTATGGTGTTATAATTATCTGTTCACTTAGCGGATTGTGAGGTCCTGAATGTAATGATGTACCGAGCACCAAGCATTTAGAGTCTCTGCAAATGTGCTGAGTGTTTGAGCTGATGGCCTCTGGTGTTTTGGATGTGATATGCAAAAGGTAAGCTAATGGGATGTTGATAGTTGGAGACTTTGTGAAACTCAAGTTTCACAAATGTGTGTGTGTCGTGTCTGATTCTTCGTGATCCCATGTACTCTAGCCCATAAGGCTCCTCTGTCATGGAATTCTCCAGGCAAGAATACTGGAGTGGCTTGCTATTTTCTTCTCAAGGGGATCTTCCTGACCCAGGGGTTGAACCTGAGGCTCCTGCATTGCAGGCAGATTCTTTGCCTTCCAAGCCACCAGGGACATAGGTACTCACAAATGTACTGAGCTACTGACAGAGGGGCACCATGGAAGAACTACGTACCCTGCATGTGTCCCTGGACATCCTTGTATCTAGTCAATAGGTTCCAGCGAGGAGCCTTCACAGGGCAATACAAGCAGTCAGCAATGTGACTCACTGAAGAGATTCATGCATCTGCTCTGGTGGGAACGATGCACATTTTCTCTGAGGATGTATTTGTCAGAAAATCCTCAAAGGTCATTTTTAAGCTATTTAAAAATTACCAAAAATGCACAAAATTTGCCACTTTACTCATTTTTCATTACACAGTTCAGTAGTGTTAAATGTATTTGCGTTGCTGTGAAACAGAATTCCAGAACTTTTTCATTTTGTAAAACTTACTATATACCCATTAAAACACTCTCTCTCTCTCTCTCTCTCATCTTTTCCCCTTCTGCCCAGTGCCTGGCAACCACCATTCTATTTTCTGTTTCTGTAAATTTGACTATTCTAGATACTCTACATAAATGAAATCATAATAATGTTTGTCCTTTTGTCACTGACTTATTCTATATAACATGTCCTCAAGGTTCATCCATTTCATAGCATTTGACTACATTTCTCTTTTTTTAAAAAAGAAATCTCTATCAGGGCTTCCTTAGTAGCTCAGTTGGTAGTTGGTAAAGAATCCACCTGCAATGCAGGAAATTCTGGTTTGATCCCTCGGTTGGGAAGATCCACTGGAGAAGGAAAAGGCCACCCATTCTGGTACTCTTGGGCTTCCCTTGTGGCCCAGCTGGTAAAGAATCCACATGCAGTGAGGGAGACCTGGGTTTGATCCTTTGTTTGGGAAGATCCTTGGAGAAGAGAAAGGCTACCCAATCCAGTATTCTGG
The DNA here is from genome assembly GCA_006408675.1 of Madoqua kirkii. Classification (NCBI taxonomy): domain Eukaryota; kingdom Metazoa; phylum Chordata; class Mammalia; order Artiodactyla; family Bovidae; genus Madoqua; species Madoqua kirkii. The sequence continues at coordinate 11,108 of SJYC01040050.1, read as the reverse complement.
CCTGGAGAATTCCATGGACTGTATAGTCCATGGCGTGACAAAGAGTTGGACATGACTGAGCAGCTTTCACTTTACTTCACTGTTTTTTTAAGGCTGAATGTTTATCTGTTATATATTTAATACCACATTTTTTTCTGTCTACTCATTTGGACATTTGAGTTGCTTCTGTCTCTTGGCTGTTGTGAACAGTGCTGCTATGATCATGGGTATGCAAAGATCTCTTTGAGACCCTTCTTTGAATTCATTTGAATTACCCAGAAGTGGTTTTGCTGGAGCATGTGGTAGCTTTAAAATTTTTTTAAGGAAACTCAATAATCTTCTCTCTGGTTGCACCATTTTACAATCTGCCAACAGTACATAAAGTTTCCAGTTGTTCTGCATTCTTTTCTTTTTCAATAGTACTGGTTGTAATAGGTTTGCCATTGTGGTTTAAATTTGCATTTAATTTCTCTAGCAGTATTGAGCATCTTCTCATATCTGTATTGATTATTGGTAAGTCACCTGTGGAGAAATATCTGATTAGGCCACTTGCCCATTTTAAAATCAGATTATTTCATTTTTATGTTCTTCAGTTGTGGAGGTTGCTTACATATTCAGGATTTTAACTCCACATCAGAAACATCATTTACAAAATCTTCTCCTGTTCCATAGATTGCCTTTTCAATGAAAGATAATTTGGATACTATTAAAAATGACTCTTAAGTTTCCCCAAAATGTAAGCACCACGGGTATTTTAGCATACTGGGCTTTGGCTAGGAACCGTGACTCTTCACATGTGTTTGGGGTTGTTTTGTAGTCCTGAATTTCATCAGGTACTATGATTATAGTTGACTTCCTTTCACCTTAGCTGATGCATTCTAAAGCACTGCAGTGCTTAAAGTTCATGACAGTATAAGTTGGGTTTTGCTAATGAAAATAATATGCATAGAGTTAAGAGAGGAAGAAGGGAGCTTAACACAGGCATGTGACATGCTGGCATCTGCATTCATGAGTCATCGGAAGCCGGACCTCTAGGATAGGGAGAAAAGAGACTCCAGTTCCTCAAACGGAATGGTTATCAAGTCCTATCAAAATCATCTGTCTTTGAGATTGAAACTGTTTTCACTCTGATTTCTGAAAAGTCATCTTGTTTCATTAGCCTGCCTAACTTCCCTGTTGGATGACATCACCAGCTCAATGGACATGAGTTTGAGCAAGCTCTGGGAGTTGGTGATGGACAGGGAAGCCTGGTGTGCTATGGTCCATGGGGTTGCAAGGAAAGACATGACTGAGTGACTGAACTGAACTGAATTCCCTCTTTCCTCCTGCCTTTGGTGACTCCTTCTTCCTGTATCTTGTGTCTTCATTGCAAATGAGCTCCTCCCTAGTTTCCTTTCTCTTGGCATTTATTTCCTCCTGACTCTGTTGAACCAGCCTTTCCATCCAGCATCCTGTCTGACTCTCAGACCATCTTCTGATTTCAGTCACTCTAAGGGAATGAGTTACCAGATTTAGAATTCATCTCTTTCACTGGCCCCCATGCATTGTTTATGTTTGTCTGGTTTTGGGTAGAGAAAGAGTGCCTGGGAGTGTGAACCCCTCTGTTCCATCATCTTTTCACTTTATAAGGATTCCCACCTGCGGCCATCAGGGCTCAGCCTGGAAGACACAAGCCACTGTACGTGCTCCAAGGCTTTCATGGAGGAATAGGGGCTTACACAAATGTAGCCAGAATTGGAGGGGCAAAGGTCAGGGAAGCTGTCATTAAGGTTCAAGACAGTCCTTCAAGAAACCTCAGTCAGAAGCTCCCCAGCAGGTGGTTCTCACATGCTTCCTGAGAGATGGTGACGGTTCCAAAGAATCTCTGGGAAGCTTCTGCCAACTCTCTCAGTCTGCAACAGGATGTCACATTTCTTAGAAATTCACCTGATGTCTCATGTCTGTCTGCACGTCTGGCTGCAACTCCTACTAGAGAAAATAGCCCCATACTGAAGCATTCCAAGCCTCATACTATGCTTCTCATGGGCAAACTCAAGTCCAGTCCCATGTAGATAAATGAATTTGAAAGATGGGTTTGCAATTCCTGGTGATGAACAAAAGACCTTAGATGATTCTGGAGCTATGGTGCATTATCTCAAACGGAGTGAAGAAAAATGCTGAAATATATCAAGAGTGCTGACTGTGTATTTAAGCAACTTTAAGTTTGTGCATCAACTTCATCTTAAAATATTCTTCTCCAACTCTTCTTTGCAGTGTAGTGGTGCTTTTCCTGTGCTTGCGAGTGATTTGGTTTACATGATGTGTATTCCTGTGTATTACATGACTTCCTAACAGACCCCAGGCTCCTTTATACTGGGGGTGATGTTTTGCTTCTCTCTGTATCACCCTCTCCCAGCAGAGAACTTGTCCCTGGTAGGTTATTAGCACCTGTTTGCTGCTTGATTGATAGCTCTGTCTTTCTTTAGTGTTTAGACTTCCCAGTGAATGTGTGTGTGTTAGGACCCACCGAAGTGTCAGGCTGAGAAAAATGGACATCATAAAACAGTCCAAAATAGCAATGTAGCTGAATTGACAGTGAATGCCTTGAAAAATGTGCCATAAATTTATACTCTGAGAACATACATCAAGTGTGTTCTGTTCCTTTGTGAAATGTTAAAAGTAAGAGCTGATCTTCTTAAACTGCTCTTGCATTTACAAGAAAACACAGACAGAAGAACCTGGAAAATGTGCTGAACCACAGACAAGGAGATTGGACTTGAAAAGGTCCACCTCTTACTTGAAGACCAGTAAAAGCAAATTGGACAACAGTCACCAAAGGAAAAATAAGTCATGGAAGGTTAGAGCTCCAGATACTTGGTGAAATAGAAGGGTCAAGTCTAGGTTGCTGTAACATAGAAAAGCACTTGATGAAGCCATCAAGTGAGGTTACTGACTAGAAGCGGGTGGCCTGGTGAAGGGACAGGCAGAGGCATTTCTGCCACTTGAAGCCACTCAAGGACCCAGAGTCACCCCACCTTTCTGTTCTGCCGTCCCTGGTGTGTAAGGTTGGGATTGGTTTTCTGCCTTGTGTGTGTTCTGTGGGGTGATACCTTCCCTATTAGGCTGATGATGTAGAAGCTGCAGACTTCATGTTCAGTGATATTCTGTGGATGGGTACTTGGTTTTTTTTTTTTTTTGATTGATGCATTTGTATATAAGAAAGCATAGAGATGACATGAGTTTTTAGGAAATATTGCCTTTTCAAGGAACTATAAAAAAAATATACTAAGCATTTTAGAATTTGGTATCAGCTGGTAGCTCAGCTGGTAAAGAATCTGCCTGCAATGCAGGAAACCTGAGTTCGATCCCTGGGTTGGGAAGATCCCCTGGAAAAGGAAAGGGGAAGTCACTCCAGTATTCTTGCCTGGAGAAGTCTATGGACAGACCACGTGGTCACAAAGAGTTGGACACGACTGCATGACTAACAACCACTTGGTGTCTATAAAGTTGCTAGATTGCACTGGTAATGTGTTGTGGTCTGAATTTCTAATATCTTTTCTTTTTTTAACCTGTGGAGGGAAGCCTGCAAAAATATCTTTCACCATATACTGCCACTTATTTTTTTTTGAAAATGAATTCCTATGGTAATTTCATAGCCTTTTATTTTGTGTGTGTCCCTTTCATCTTTAAAATATCTTTGGTTTTCATTAAGAGTTGTAAAGTTAAAACATTTTTATTGGTATAAAATGTACACAGATAATAGGTTCTCTGACTTAGTTTTGTGGTCATTAATTATATTGTGCATATGCAAAGAGGAATAACAAATACTTAATAGTTTAGTTGATATACATATAAACATGCCCTTAACCCTGGTGTCTGAAATATTTAAAGTAACTGGATTTTTCCTATTAATGAAATCTAAATTTGTAACTAAAAATTATATTGTAAAATATATAAGTTGAATTTCTTTGGTGTCTTAAGAAGTATTTTAAGTAAATCTTCCTACAACATAAAAATGCCATTAAAATATATGAGTATTTAAAGAGGTACTTAAAAGAGTAGAGAATGCTGAGTGGAGTCTGGAGTGGTTGGCAGTAGGTCTGGAAAAAGTTTAGGATTAATGCCACAGTACAAATGAATTAAGCAACTAACATGGGAAGAGAGGAAAGGCTTGGTCTTCCAGTATATAATGATAATAGTTCTTAGGTCCTTAATGATATTATTTGTTGCTTCAGGTTAAACTTGGCTAAGAAAAAGTTGAAGGATACCCTTTGACTCAAAATAGAAATAAGTGTATCACCACTCGTAACAGTGCCTTACGGGGCAGGAGAAGGATGCGTGGCCAGAAGCTCTCTAGAGAGGATAATGGTTGAGATAAAGGTGAGGTAACCCAGGTGTTCCTTCTGACCATCAGATACTAGGGTATCCAGGCATAGCTAGGCTTCTTCAGAGAGTTCTTTCCTGTTGTCTTAGGTGAGGCTGTGTGATCAAGAAGCAAGTTGAAACAGGTTGTGAATAATAGGAAGTAAATGTGGGTGAAGATGTGCTGCCCTGGGTGAAGGTCTCATCTTACTGTTAACAAAGGCAGGGGGAAGAGACATGCTGGCATCTCGTTACCCTGCAGCTTTGGTCACAGGTGACTGTTTTCAATTGTAGCAACTGACTCCATCAGTCTTCATCAGTCTATATGGGGCTAAGCCAAATTTCATTATTTGTATCTATTTTATTTTTAAAACAAGGATTTCCCTAATATAATTTTTTTAATGTTTAATTGGAGGATAATTGCTTTACACTGTTTTGTTGGTTTCTGCTACAGAACAACATAAATCACTCATAAACATACGTACGCCTCCCTCCACTCTCCCGCCTTCCCCAATATTTTTAAAGTGTCTTTTTTTTTTGTACTTCCATCATTTAATATCCTATGAAAAAGAGCACAGCAAAATACTTCAATTCAGTCACTCAGTCGTGTCCGACTTTTTGCGACCCCATGAATCGCAGAACGCCAGGCCTCCCTTTACGTCACCAACTCCCGGAGTTTACCCAAACTCATGTCCATCAAGTCGGTGATGCCATCCAGCCATCTCATCCTCTGTCGTCCCCTTCTCCTCCTGCCCCCAGTCCCTCCTAGCATCAGGGTCTCTTCCAGTGAGTCAACTCTTCGCATGAGGTGGCCAAAGTATTGGAGTTTCAGCTTCAGCATCAGTCCTTCCAATGAACACCCAGTCCACCCTTTAGGATGGACTGGTTGGATCTCTTTGCAGTCCAAGGGACCCTCAAGAGTCTTCTCCAACACACAAAATACTTAAAGAAGGCCTAATTCCTAAGGATTCTGTGGTATAAATTTTCTTTTAAGTAGTTCCTGAGTGAAAGCTTGCAGAGGTATGACTGAAAAAATGCAGTCACAACCTAAAAGTACAGAGTTATTTTATTTGGTGGGAATGTTAAAAATGCTGAGTCCAGGAGAGAAGATCTCAGTAGCTCTGAGAAAACTGCTCCAAGGAGGCAGGAGTGGGTGTCAGGCTGTATCCAAGTTTGCAACAAAGGGAGCAGGCAGTCTGAACATCAAAGATCCGTTATCAAGGTAAGGAAATTAACATTCTGTGTATGGGAAGATGCAAGACTCTGGGCTCACTGAATTCATTCCTTTAAAAGCACCTCAGCTATCTGGGGCCAATCCTGTTTTACTTAGTTTTGTGGTCATTAATTATATTGTGCATATGCAAAGAGGAATAACAAATACTTAATAGTTTAGTTGATATACATATAAACATGCCCTTAACCCTGGTGTCTGAAATATTTAAAGTAACTGGATTTTTCCTATTAATGAAATCTAAATTTGTAACTAAAAATTATATTGTAAAATATATAAGTTGAATTTCTTTGGTGTCTTAAGAAGTATTTTAAGTAAATCTTCCTACAACATAAAAATGCCATTAAAATATATGAGTATTTAAAGAGGTACTTAAAAGAGTAGAGAATGCTGAGTGGAGTCTGGAGTGGTTGGCAGTAGGTCTGGAAAAAGTTTAGGATTAATGCCACAGTACAAATGAATTAAGCAACTAACATGGGAAGAGAGGAAAGGCTTGGTCTTCCAGTATATAATGATAATAGTTCTTAGGTCCTTAATGATATTATTTGTTGCTTCAGGTTAAACTTGGCTAAGAAAAAGTTGAAGGATACCCTTTGACTCAAAATAGAAATAAGTGTATCACCACTCGTAACAGTGCCTTACGGGGCAGGAGAAGGATGCGTGGCCAGAAGCTCTCTAGAGAGGATAATGGTTGAGATAAAGGTGAGGTAACCCAGGTGTTCCTTCTGACCATCAGATACTAGGGTATCCAGGCATAGCTAGGCTTCTTCAGAGAGTTCTTTCCTGTTGTCTTAGGTGAGGCTGTGTGATCAAGAAGCAAGTTGAAACAGGTTGTGAATAATAGGAAGTAAATGTGGGTGAAGATGTGCTGCCCTGGGTGAAGGTCTCATCTTACTGTTAACAAAGGCAGGGGGAAGAGACATGCTGGCATCTCGTTACCCTGCAGCTTTGGTCACAGGTGACTGTTTTCAATTGTAGCAACTGACTCCATCAGTCTTCATCAGTCTATATGGGGCTAAGCCAAATTTCATTATTTGTATCTATTTTATTTTTAAAACAAGGATTTCCCTAATATAATTTTTTTAATGTTTAATTGGAGGATAATTGCTTTACACTGTTTTGTTGGTTTCTGCTACAGAACAACATAAATCACTCATAAACATACGTACGCCTCCCTCCACTCTCCCGCCTTCCCCAATATTTTTAAAGTGTCTTTTTTTTTTGTACTTCCATCATTTAATATCCTATGAAAAAGAGCACAGCAAAATACTTCAATTCAGTCACTCAGTCGTGTCCGACTTTTTGCGACCCCATGAATCGCAGAACGCCAGGCCTCCCTTTACGTCACCAACTCCCGGAGTTTACCCAAACTCATGTCCATCAAGTCGGTGATGCCATCCAGCCATCTCATCCTCTGTCGTCCCCTTCTCCTCCTGCCCCCAGTCCCTCCTAGCATCAGGGTCTCTTCCAGTGAGTCAACTCTTCGCATGAGGTGGCCAAAGTATTGGAGTTTCAGCTTCAGCATCAGTCCTTCCAATGAACACCCAGTCCACCCTTTAGGATGGACTGGTTGGATCTCTTTGCAGTCCAAGGGACCCTCAAGAGTCTTCTCCAACACACAAAATACTTAAAGAAGGCCTAATTCCTAAGGATTCTGTGGTATAAATTTTCTTTTAAGTAGTTCCTGAGTGAAAGCTTGCAGAGGTATGACTGAAAAAATGCAGTCACAACCTAAAAGTACAGAGTTATTTTATTTGGTGGGAATGTTAAAAATGCTGAGTCCAGGAGAGAAGATCTCAGTAGCTCTGAGAAAACTGCTCCAAGGAGGCAGGAGTGGGTGTCAGGCTGTATCCAAGTTTGCAACAAAGGGAGCAGGCAGTCGAACATCAAAGATCCGTTATCAAGGTAAGGAAATTAACATTCTGTGTATGGGAAGATGCAAGACTCTGGGCTCACTGAATTCATTCCTTTAAAAGCACCTCAGCTATCTGGGGCCAATCCTGTTTCCTTGTTTGCCTTAAGGAGTGGTAAATGGTTGCTTCTTGCTTTCCCTCCAGCTCCTCAGCAATAACCCTAGGGGGTGGTAGCATCCTCTGGATCGCAGTTTGGGGAACCCTCACTCACAGTTGGAGGCCAGAAATCGCTGATGGCAGAGACATTTCTTGTTTATTGATAGGGCAGGAGGTGTTTTCATTTCACACAGGTATTTGTGTTCCTCTCCTAAAAATGCAAAGTTATTTTTAAAGGATTATCTTGGGAAGCACATTTTGACATTTGTTTGGTAAGTGAAGAGAAAAAGTGGTTATGAAGCTTCTTTTATTTTTTCCTAATAAAACTTTGATAAAATGTATTTACATTTATCACAAACATTAAATAATTTGCTTTACGTCATTTTCAGTCATCCAGTCTATAACATATACTGAGTACCACCCATGTACAGGGCAACATATGAGACAGTGAGTGGAAAAAGTACATGGGAACATTATATGGAAGAGTGGTTTCCAGACCATCTGCTTGTGAGCTCAGTCCATCTCATTGCCTGTTTTTGTCAATAAAATTTTATTGCAAAACATGCAAGCTCAATCATTTATGTGTCCTCTATGTCCCTTTAACACAACAATGACAGAATTGAGTAACTGTGACAAAGACCATATCTCCCATAAAAATGAAAATATTTATCTGTTTGTTACAGAAAAAGTTCACTGACTTCTAATAAAGAATATATTTCAATGTAGCAAAAACTGTAAATGCCTAATGGACATCTCGTGTATATAAGATGATCAGCTTGTTGCAGGAAGGCGGACTCCATCCAGGGCCTGAAACTGGGCTCTTGTCTAACACTTGGAAATGAATTATCCAAGGAGACACATGTGCTGACAAAGCAAGAGATTTTATTGGGAAAGGGCACCTGGGGGTAGAGCAGTAGGGTAAGAAAACCCAGGAGAACTGTTCTGCCGCCTGGCTCGCAATGTCGGGTTTTATGGTGATGGGATTAGTTTCCAGGTGGTCTTGGACCAATGATTCTGATTAAGAATCTTTCCTGGTGGTGTACGCATCACTCAGCCAAGATGGATGCTAGCGAGAGGGATTCTGGGAAATGGACGACACGGAGTGTCTCCTTTTGACATTTCCCGAACTTCTCCTGTTGGTGGTGGCTTATAAGTTCTGTATCCCTTATCAGGATCTCCTGTCATAAAACAACTCATGCTAATGGTTACTATGGTACCTGGTCAGGATGGGCGGTTTCAATCAGTGTGCCTCCCCTAACAAGCGCAGGGAAAAATATTTTACATATTTTTTTTTCTTAATTTAGCTTTTATTGGAATATAGTTGCTTTACAATGTGTTAGTTTCTATTGCACAGTGAAACGAGTGAGCCAGGTGGCTCAGATGGTAAAGAATCTGCCTGCAATGCAGGAGACTAAAGATCCCCTGGACAAGGGAATGGCAAACCTACTCCAGTATTCTTGCCTGGAGGATCCCATGGACAGAGGAGCCTGGCAGGCTACAGTCCATGCGGTTGCAGAGAGCTGGACACGACTGAGCAACTGATACTTTCACTTTCTTTTTTCATACATATATCACCCTCCCTTTTGGACTTCCTTCCCTGTAGAGTTCCCTGTGCTATAATGTATGTTCTCATTGTTTGTTTTATACATAGTATTAGTAGTGTATATGTATCAATTCCAATCTCAGAATTCAACCCACCCCTCCCTTGGTATCCATATATTTATTCTCTATGTCTATATCTCTATTTCTGCTGTGCAAATAAGATCACCTATACCATTTTTATGATAGGGCTTACAAAGGGAATAAAAAATAAGCAGCACGTAATGAAAGCTAAACTTCTACTGTCCTGAAAAATGTTGAAGTCTTTTTTTGTTAGTCTATCTGCTTGCTGTTTCTGTTAACCCAGTGGCAGCAGTCCAGATGGGCACTTTTCTGTTGGCTTATCTGGGACAGCTGGTGAATTCCCAGGAGGGAGATAGTACAGAGATCATCTATGCTCGGTCCACCCTCCAGGAGCAGCCTGTAATAGGGAGCTTCTGCTTTCACTCAAAAATTCATAACTGCACATTGGATTGTTACAAAATCTAAACCCTTTTCTATATTACCATTCTTATAGTTTATGTTTCAATTACTTCACCTGGCCTTTTTCCAACATTAAAAAAGTCTACAACTTAATAATTCCTATCAAGAGATTAAAAAAAAATAGTATGGGTTTATATGATGTTCTTTGCTGAACTTCAAATTGAAGACTCGAGCCAGGCTGTCAGTTGGAGGATTTCATCTCAATTAGGTGTAGCTCTTACAGCGAGACATAATCAGTCCTGGGTTCTTTGCAAACCTACGCAGACTAGCAGCTACAAATTCAGTGTGACTGTAGTGGAAACAAGGTAAGGAGCAGCGGCTGTGCTTTGCTGGCACAGCCATGGAGAGATTCCCCACGTCCAAGGTAAGAGAAACCCAAGAAAGACGGTAGGTGTCACGAGAGGGCATCAGAGGGCAGACACACTGAAACCATAATCACAGAAAACTAGCCAGTCTGATCACACGGACCACAGCCTTGTCTAACTCAGTGAAACTAAGCCATGCCCTGTGGAGCTACCCAAGACGGACAGCTCATGGTGGAGAGGTCAGATAGAATGTGGTCCACTGGAGAAGGGAATGGCAAACCACTTCAGTATTCTTGCCTTGAGAACCCCGTGAACAGTATGAAAAGGCAAAATGGTAGTATACTGAAAGAGGAACTCCCCAGGTCAGTAGGTGCCCAATATGCTACTGGAGATCAGTGAAGAAATTACTTGAGGAAAAATGAAGGGATAGAGCCAAAGCAAAAACAATACCCAGCTGTGGATGTGACTGGTGATAGAAGCAAGGTCCGATGCTGTAAAGAGCAATATTGCATAGGAACCTGGAATGTCAGGTCTATGAATCAAGGCAAATTGGAAGTGGTCAAACAGGAGATGGCAAGAGTGAACGTCGACATTGTAGGAATCAACGAACTAAAATGGACTGGAATGGGTTAATTTAACTTAGATGACCATCATATCTACTACTGTGGGCAGGAATCCCTTAGAAGAAATGGAGGAGCCATCATGGTCTACAAGAGTCTGAAATGCAGTACTTGGATGCAATCTCAAAAACGGACAGAATGATCTCTGTTCGTTTCCAAGGGAAACCATTCAATATCACAGTAATCCAAGCCTATGCCCCAACCAGTAATGCTGAAGAAGCTGAAGTTGAACAGTTCTATGAAGACCTAGAAGACCTTTTAGAAATAACACCCCAAAAAGATGTCCTTTTCATTATAGGGGACTGGAATGCAAAAGTAGGAAGTCAAGAAACACCTGGAGTAACAGGCAAATTTGGCCTTGGAGAACAGAATGAAGCAGGGCAAAGGCTAATAGAGTTATGCCAAGAGAACGCACTGATCATAGCAAACACCCTCTTCCAACAACACAAGAGAAGACTCTACACATGGACATCACCAGATGGTCAACACCAAAATCAGATTGATTATATTCTTTGCAGCCAAAGATGGAGAAGCTCTATAC
>SJYC01040049.1:0-29029 GCA_006408675.1 Madoqua kirkii | reverse complement strand
TGCCAAGAGAACGCACTGATCATAGCAAACACCCTCTTCCAACAACACAAGAGAAGACTCTACACATGGACATCACCAGATGGTCAACACCAAAATCAGATTGATTCTATTCTTTGCAGCCAAAGATGGAGAAGCTCTATAAAGTCAGCAAAAACAAGACCAGGAGCTGACTGTGGCTCAGATCATGAACCCCTTATAGCCAAATTCAGACTTAAATTGAAAAAGTAGGGAAAACCACTAGACCATTCAGATATGACCTAAATCGAATCCCTAATGATTATGCAGTAGAAGTGAGAAACAGATTTAAGGGCCTAGATCTGATAGACAGAATGCCTGATGAACTATGGATGGAGGTTCATGACATTGTCCAGGAGACAGGGATCAAGACCATCCCCATGGAAAAGAAATGCAAAAAAGCAAAATGGCTGTCTGGGGAGGGCTTACAAATAGCTGTGAAAAGAAGAGAAACAAAAAGCAAAGGAGAAAAGGAAAGATATTGAAGGAGGAAGCAGAGCTGGACTCTATCTCAGGCCAGGCTGCGAACATTAGGCTATAGGCAAGGTCACCCTCCCAGTGGACTCTGAACTTTGTGCCTGGTGTCTATAGAAGTGGCATACCAATGGAAAACCAGACCCCCTGGATAAAAGAGCCTCAGGACTTGTACTTGGACTCTCTGTTGCCTAAAAGAATATGCTAATTATCTCTGTAACAGAACAAAGTGGTAAATTCCATTATGTTTATTGGGATACGACCACAGTCCTATTGATAAATGTCCACTGTTCATCTTGTCTTGTGACACATGAATCATGGGTTAACTTTGAACGTATCTCTCTTTTACCTTGTCCAGACTAGTTTCAAGGAATTTGGGGAGCTAGGGTTGAGCAAGTACACTTAGGGTATTTAAGATTTTCACAAAAAATGGTCAGGGTCCTTGGCTAAGAGGAGACTCTACCTTGTGCCCACTGATGTAATAAACCGCACTCCACAATGTGCATTGTCCTTCTGAATGAGTTTGTTTCCTGGAACATGTGGCTACAAAAATATAAGCATCTGAATGCAGAGTCCCAAAGAATAGCAAGGGGAGATAAGAAAGCCTTCCTCAGTGATCAATGCAAACAAATAGAGGAAAACAACAGAATGGGAAAGACTAGAGATCCCTTCAAGAAAATTAGAAATGCCAAGGGATCATTTCATGCAAAGATGGGCTGGAGAGATAAGAAAGCCTTTCTCAGGGACCAATGCAAAGAAACAGAGGAAAACAACAGACTGGGAAAGACCAGAGATCTCTTCAAGAAAATTAGAGATACCAAGGGAACATTTTATGTAAAGACGGGCTCAATAAAGGACAGAAATGGTATGGACCTAACAGAAGCAGAAGATATTAAGAGGTGACAAGAATACACAAAAGAACTGTACAAAAATGATCTTCAAGACCAAGATAATCACGATGGTGTGATCACTCACCTAGAGCCAGAGATAATGGAATGTGAGGTCAAGTGGGCCTTAGAAAGCATCACTACAAACAAAGCTAGTGGAGGTGATGGAATTCCAGTGGAGCTATTTCAAATCCTGAAAGATGGTGCTGTGAAACTACTGCACTCATGTGCCAGCAAATTTGGAAAACAGCAGTGGCCATAGGACTGGAAAAAGTCAGTTTTCATTCCAGTCCCAAAGAAAGGCAATGCAAAAGAATGCTCAAACTACCGCACATTGCACTCATCTCACACACTAGTAAAGTAATGCTCAAAATTCTCCAAGCCAGGCTTCAGCAATACATGAACCATGAACTTCCAGATGTTCAAGCTGGTTTTAGGAAAGGCAGAGGAACCAGAGATCAAATTGCCAACATCTGCTGGATCATGGAAAAAGCAAGAGAGTTCCAGAAAAACATCTCTTTTTGCTTTATTGACTATGCCAAAGCCTTTGACTGTGTGGATCACAATAAACTGTGGAAAATTCTTCAAGAGATGGGAATACCAGACCACCTGAATTGCCTCTTGATAAACTTATATGCAGATCAGGAAGCAACAGTTAGAACTGGACATAGAACAACAGAGTGGTTCCAATAGGAAAAGGAGTACGTCAAGGCTGTATATTGTAACCCTGCTTATTTAGCTGCTATGCAGAGTACATCATGAGAAACGCTGGTCTGGAAGAAGCAGAAGCTGGAATCAAGATTGCTGGGAGAAATATCCATAACCTCAGATATGCAGATGACACCACCCTTATGGCTGAAAGTGAAGAGGAGCTAAACAGCCTCTTGATGAAAGTAAAACTGGAAAGTGAAAAAGTTGGCTTAAAGGTCAACATTCAGAAAACGAAGATCATGGCATCTGGCCCCATCACTTCATGACAAATAGATGGAGGAACAGTGGAAACAGTGTCAGACTTTATTTTTGGGGGCTCCAAAATCACTGCAGATGGTGAGTGTAGCCATGAAATGAGAAGACGCTTACTCCTTGGAAGGAAAGTTATGACCAACCTAGATAGCATTAGAAAGAAGAGACATTACTTTGCCAACTAAGGTCCGTCTAGTCAAGGCTATAGCTTTTCCAGTGGTTATGTATGGATGTGAGATTTGTACTGTAAAGAAAGCTGAGCGCTGAAGAATTGATGCTTTTGAACTGTGGTTTTGGAGAAGACTCTTGAGAGTTCCTTGGATTGCAAGGAGATCCAACCAGTCCATACTAAAGGAGATCAGTCCTGGGTGTTCACTGGGAGGACTGATGCTGAAACTGAAACTCTAGTACTTTAGCCACCTCATGTGAAGACCTGACTCGTTTGAAAAGACTCTGATGCTGGGAGGGATTGGGGGCAAGAGGAGAAGGGGATGACAGAGGATGGTATGGTTGGATGGCATCACTGACTCTATGGACATGAGTTTGGGTAAACTCTGGGAATTAGTGATGAACAGGGAGCCCTGGTATGCTGCAATTCATGGATCACAGAGTTGGACATGACTGAGAGACTGAAGTGAACTGTGGTGGAAACAAGAGTCCCACCTGCTTCTGCAGTTGTTTCCCCTCTGCATATCCCTTAGTCCATGAAACTGTCACACTGATCATTCGCTGGATCCAGCCTGTAAGTTCCCTTACTAAACGTGAACGTGATGACTATCAGCGATAACAAATTAAACTCAAATAAACCATCAGTGTTTTGTTAAAATCAATTAGATTAGCTAGTAGAGTTCTGAGGTGAAGAATAAATGTTGGTGACAAAGGAGATGATGAATCAGTAGAATTATGATGATGGGGAAGATTCAGCCTTCATCAGGGGTCACCTTGAGCAGCCTTGAAAGCAGAGTGTCTTCCTGGAGCATCAGAGACTTGGGTGGGTGTCTGAAAGTGTTGGCAGGAAAGGGAGCAAGTGTGTGTGAAGGAAGGAGTTCTGCTTCACTGTTTTTGTCTGGAGTTTGTTTATAACTAATAATGGGAGTGACTCAGCATAGCCCAGCCACTTGGAATCAGGCTGGTAGAAACAGAGGCACTCACAATGGGTCTTTGAGGACCAAAATGGGTATGTCATTTTCTGATTCTGTGTGTTTCACGCACCTGCATCTATGGATTTTTGGTTGCTTTTAGCATTAGCTCTTCCTACTAGTGAACCAACGTGTATGTTGAGACACACACATCCTTTTGAAACAGAGGATGGGTTACTCTTACATATTCAATTTATGTAAGAACCATTCACTGTGCAGTAGCTGCCCTGAGATTTACGATACCTAATACTAGTGTGAACGGGAGACCCCAGAGCAATCACCTCTGACTTTACCTGGATGTTGAGTCTAATGGCACCTGATTGCATTGTTACATGCACGAGTTTGCTCTTGGCTGTGACGACCTATGTTACTGAGTTCAAGTTAATCAGCCTTCCCACTGAGTGATGTACATCTACAATCATCAAAATTTGATAATCCAGTTGAGACAGTGGGCTTCCCCAGGAGCTGAGTAGTAGAGTCTGCCTGCAACACAGGAGACATAGGAGACACAGATTTGGTCCCTGGGTCAGGAAGACCCCCTGGAGGAGAAAATGGCAACCCACTCCAGTATTCTTGCCTGGAAAATTTCATGGACCGAAGAGTCTGGTGGGCTAAAGTCCATGGGGTCGCAAAAGAGTCAGACACAACTGACATGCATGCACACAATTGAAACATTAGTTCAGTTATTTTTAATAGGGAGTCAACTTGCAATGCTCTGTGTAAATACTATTTACTATTATTACCACAAATAGACGTTGTTCCTTTGCCTCTGAAAATTTTCATTTATTTTCATTCCACATCTGAAAGTAACATTTCTGATATTTTCTTATTTACTCATTTAGAAAAATTCAAACTTGCATCTGTTTCCCACCCTGGGGACCTTTTCTGTTTGAAATGTAGAATTGCTTTAAATTCAAATTCTTTATTTGAAGTTCCTTGGTTCTACTGTGTTCCTGTAACCTTGGCTCCAAGGTAGCCTTGTGGGAGATGAAAAGAGATTTTTTTTCTCTATATGCAACTATATGTCCTCTATTCACCATTCTCTTTTGTATTATGTAAGTTATCTTCAGCTTGGAGAATGCAATGAAAACTTCCACAACTCCAGGAAAAAGTGACACTCTGTTTGGTACTGAAAAGCTAAGGGGAAAAATGATGAAAATCTATTTCAGTTTTATTTACTGTAATGTATGGTCAGGTTTATTTAGCATCTGTATTTTTTGCCAATTAGATAGTCTTGGGAATATTTTGAGATTAAATAATCACTTTTCTGAGGCATTGAAGCTTTGCCTAACATTGATTTAGTGAAGCTAGGAGTAACCCTAGTGCTATGAAAAAATGATAATTATTATTGAAGAAGTAAGTAGTTTCATGGAATGTATTAACTTAGGGAACATCTGTATTATGCTTTTATAGATTTTCAATCAAGTTGTACATTTCTTCCCACCTTTCTTGTCTTCCTTTCTTACTCTGACGCATCAGGAAAACTGTGTGTGAATGAAAAAAAGTGTTGGATCACTTTACCTTAAACATTTCTTGAGTCTGTGTATAAAGCTCCGCCATCTAGTTTGTGTACACCTGATGCTTTATCATTCATAGATGATGTGGTTAGTTCTGTCCAGTTACGGTTCTAGCAGTGACCTCAGGTTAACATCACCTCCCAGTGTGTATGATGTGGAGTCTGTCTGACCACAGTCCCCTGGTCCCCGGGTCCCCAGCCTCTCCAATCTAATGCCTGAAGTTCTGAGGTGAAGCTGAGGTAATAATAATAGAAATAAAGTGCACAATAAATGTAATGCACTTGAATCATCCCCAAACTGCCCCTCAACCCCAGTCCGTGGAAAAATTATCATCCACAAAACTGGTTCCTGCTGCTGAAAAGCCTGGGGACCTTTATGTCTGGTCAGCACCTGAAAATAACCTAGATTCTCAGGCAGGGAAATAAAATACTGAAAGAGATGAAGAAAGCGCTTCTGCCATTCTCCAAGGCAGTCTTTCCTGCGTCTGGACAGTGAGGAGGCTGGCTGTTGAGACGTGTAACCACTTTCACAGAGTCAAGGATGGAATGGGCTCCAAGTCCTCTGGAAATAGCCGTCTTTGTTTTTTGTTACTTTTGACCTTTATTGCCATAGTAAAGTCTTGTGTAATGTTTCAGATTTGTTTCCTCTAAGATGATACAGAGCAGCAAGGAAAGGCTCCTGGGTCATAGGTTTAAAAAGAAGGAGTATATCGGGTTGGCAGAGGTGAAAATTAAGTTCTCAAGGGGGATGGAAATATTCAACAGAAAAGTCACGGTGTTGAGGTATGGCTTCATTGCTCACACAGGTTTAGTTTTTTGCTACCACTCTTAGTAAATCTCATTCTGTTTTATAAGTTGCAGAAGTTTTTTGTTTTCTTTTATACTCTTAACCTCAGATTTTGGGAAAAGAGGTATGCCCCATGCTGCTATTCAATATACCTTTAAGAAGAATAGTGTTTCAGGAATTGGGAGTACAAAATCCAACTGTGTGGCTCTTGACCTAAAGTGATGTGGTAGATTGAAAATGGCCAAGAATTAATTGCAACTTCTCGATAGAGAAGTGGAGTATATTTTCCCACTCCTTAATTTTGGGCCACCTTGTGACCTGATTTGACCAACAGAAGGTAGTGAAATGGTGTGGGAGTTCTGAGGCTCAAGAAGCCCCAGGGTTCCACTCCCCCTTCCTTCCAGTGAAGATGGTAGCACTTGACCTTTGGAGACAGTTAGCCAAGACCACTTCCGGCCTCTACTGCCAGCAGTGTACGAGAAGACACCTTAGTTATTACAGCCCCAGTGGGGCTTCTAAACAAGCAGAGCATAGACACAGTGGACTTTTATTGAGCCTTAAAGAAGGAGATTCTGACATTTGCAGCCACATAGATGAACCTGGACGTAATGCTAAGTTCAGTTCAGTCGCTCAGTCATGTCCAACTCTTTGCGACCCCATGGACTGCAGCACCCCAGGCCTTCCTGTCCATCACCACCTCCTAGAGCTTGTCCACTCATGCCCATTGAGTCGGTGATGCCGTCCAGCCATCTCATCCTCTGTCATCCCCTTCTCCTCCCACCTTCAATCTTTCCCAGCATCAGGGTCTTTTCAGATGAGCCAGCTGTTCTCATCAGGTGGCCAAAGTATTGGAGCTTCAGTTTCAGCATCAGTCCTTCCAATGAACACCCAGGACTGATTTCCTCTAGGACTGACTGGTGGGATCTCCTTGCAGTCCAAGGGACTCCCAAGAGTCTTCTCCAACACCGCAGTTCAAAAGCATCAGTTCTTCAGTGCTCAGCTTTCTTTATGGTCCAACTCTCACATCCGTACATGACTACTGGAAAAATCATAACCCTGACTAGATGGATCATTATTGACAAAGCTTTTATGCTAAGTGAAATAAATCAAAAACAGAACGACAAATACTGCATGATCTTACTTGTGTGTGGAATGTAAACAAGGCAAATTCATAGAATCACAGAGTATGGGTATCAGGGGCTGGAGGAGTGGGTCAAGGCACAGAGATTCATGCGCACAAGATGAGTGAGTCCTGGAGACCTCTTGTGCTATGTGGTGATTGGAGTGAACAGTACCGTGCTGAATACTCGACATGTGCCAAGAGGATAGACTGTCTGTGTTCTGACCACGTGTATATCCATTGGCATGAATGCAAAGGGCCATCTTGGGAGAGACCAGCAGCAGAACCACTCAGCTGAGCCCAGCTGAAAGTGTGATATACATTATTATAAGCAGATAAAATGCTTTTTTAGTTGACACATTTAAGGATAGTTCCTTATGATTAATATATAACTGTTACAGAAGATTATCTTTTTTTTCAAAATGGAAGACAGAATTAAAAAGCAAACACATCAGTTATACTATTACATGCATTATAATAGGAACATGTATGTGTCCTTTGAAACAAGGATTGCTTGGCATCTTTCTTCTTGGGAGCCTCTCTCAGTCTGGGGACTTTCCCTCCACTCCAACCTACTGAGTCTGTCTGCTGTTGTGTGAGTTCTACACCCAGTCTACTCTCTGACCCCCAAATAACCTCAGCTTTTTTGCGGACTTCACTTTTTGTGTTCTCCCCTTATACGTTGGCATCCTTCAAAATTGTGTGCTCACCTGTTCTGTTTTCATTCTGAAGATTTCTCGATTTGTCTATGAGCTTAATCTATTATTTCAATGCTGAAAACCAAAGTTCTCTATAGTCTATTATTTCTCTAAGAAAGAGAGATTTCAAGTTGATTGCCTCAAAGACATGATACATTCAAGATACCTGTAAAATAATGCTAGTTAATATTTACTGCTGCTCTGACTCCATGTAGTTTAATTAGAGAATCTTAATTCATTAATTCTTACAGAATCCTTTGAGACAAGTGTCAGTGTTATCGCCATTTAGAAATGAATTTCAAGGAGTCGTGGAACATGTTTGTAGCAGCATGATCATGAATTGATGGAGCATCCTTTTGAGCTTCATTTGTTTGTGTGTGTGCATGCATTTACACACCCAAACACATATATGCAGCAAAGACTGTAGTTCACCAAGGAAATAGCTGTAACATTATAACGAATCGTAAGTATAGAAGTTTTATGTTGGGCAAAGGCAATTTGCAAGCTTTCTATGATACATTTCTAATAAAAGGAACTGTGATCATTTCTACAAGATGATAGACTTTCTCTCTAGGCCTTTATACTCTGACCTGAGGGTTCATCGCATCTGATAAAAGGCAGTAAGAGGGCAGATTCTGAAATAATCCCAACTAAAGGATTTTAGGAGATGAATAGCAGACCATGTCCTGAACAGGAGGTTAATTGCTGAAACGCAAAACATCCTGGGGGAAAATGTTGCTCAGAGGTGTGATCTTTCAACCCTGGGGTGTGAGAATCACGCTTCTTGTCATCAAATGTTCTAATTACATGCTCTGTACAAGGACTTCTTTATCATGAAGAATTTGAAATCCTCTAATTAGCCAGGATTTAAAAAGCAAACAGAAAATTGAGATGTCAAAGGTCAGTACAAATAAAAGCGAGACTCCACAGAGCCTGGATGAAGAGAAAGCAAAGATCCAAGGATGAGAGCATTCACCAAGAGCTAATTAGCAAAGTCCAGTCTTTAACATAACTAAGGCAGCAATTATAAATAATTACAATGGATAGAGTGCCATGATTGTGGCGGGTTAGAAAGCATGACTTTGTACTTCAGCAAGTAACTTCAATAAAATTTGAAATTCTTATAAAGAAATTATTAAGGTGAATCCTGGCAATTTTTTTAATCCATAAGCATAACTTTTGTATTAAGGTAGTTTGATTTTTAAAATATGCTTAATGTTGTTTGTGAGTTTTGCAATATGATACAGTCTTTCCTATTGGCTCAGTGGTAAAGTATCCTCCTGCCAAGTAGGAGATGTGGGTTTGATCCCTGGGTCTGGAAGATCCCCTGAAGGAGGGCATGGCAACCCACTCTAGTACTCTGGTCTGGAAAATCCCATGGACAGAGGAGCCTGGTGGGCTATAGTCCATGGATCTCAAAGAGTTGGACATGACTTAGCAACTGAACATGCATACATGGATGCAGTATGGTACAGCTGATTTTTTTATGGCGTAAAAATCCCATATATTCAAAATCATGATGGCCCTTGATGAGTTCTCTAGACTCCCTGGGAAGCTTCCTGTTTCATCCCCTCCTACTTGAGTACACTTTCTTCCTTCCCAACAGGTGCATCTGCTGTTGCCTCTATCATGAATATGATTTCTCATCCTCCTTTGGAAGGTTGGTTTAAGAAGGAAAACAGCAAATCTCCCAGATTTATGTAATACCTTCCTAAGTAGACTCTTTTTACTCAGATTTATGCTTGTTCTGTTGCAATAAGAGTCTTTATGAATTAAAAAAAAATCCTTTAGAGGTTCTTGCAGCTATCTATCTTTAGCCTAAGTAACACTGATCGTCACAAGCTGTCCTGTTGCCATTCTGGCCCGTCCACCAGGCTCCATCGCCTGCAGGTTTCTCTCTGGGCTTCCAGCTTCCCTCTTGCTCTGTAATACACTCTGCAATCCATTCAGCGGCCAGTGCAATTCTCTGGTCAGAGCCCTCAGGGATTCCCTGTCTCTCTGTGTCCTATGAACTCCTTTCCCACTAACTCTATTCTCAATGCAGTCCAGTGTCCTCTGTACTCACCCCTGCCCCTCCCCTCAACCCCCCACATGCCCAGCTCCCTGGGCTTTGGGATTTTTGCATTGAGCATTCTCTGCCCTGGGAACAGCTCTTCACAAGTACCCTCTTGACTTTTTTCTTTGCATTCTTAATGTTTCTTCTTAACCATCCCCTTAAATGAGTGAGGACTTCCCTCACCCACTCGGTATAAAAAAAGCCACCGCTTCCCATCTCTCACCTGGATGTTCCTATATCTTCACATGCTTTATTTTTCTCTTCTGCATTCATTCCCACCTAATAAACTAAACTCCTTATATATTAATTGTATTCCTTTTCCACATGGCAGGAAGCCTTTATTCCTGGCAAACTGGAAGTGTGCAGTTAACACGAGTTGACATCTTTTGAGTGAATGAAAACACTGTGAAATTTGGTTCCTTTTCCTTTCTGCTGGCTCTGTTACACTTTTACTTTCACTCTCCAAGAGCTAGTTTTTTTTTGGTTTTCTCAGCATGAGATGCAAAGAACGCTGAGCTCCTTTGCATCTACAGGAAGCTGGCATCCTCTCCTCTGACTACTATCCTGGCAGGATATGAAGTCCATGTGGGCAGAGGCCATAGACTGCAAAGACTGAAGACCCCTGGAGGTTTTCACTTTTATGCTGGTACACAAATTAGTCAAAAAGAGCATTTAAGCATTCCTAGTGGTTTCTAGTTCTGGTGGCTTCAAGTCCCAGGACATGTATATCAGTGTGTATTCTCTGAATATGCCTTTCTGTCCAGATTTAGAGAGGCAGAGTACCCTATAGCCTTCTTGAAAGGGTCCAGAAAAGTCAGTGATTATCACTGGTGCAGTGTTTTCTTGTCATATAGACAGGAGGGATGGTTACCAAGCACATGACCGAAAGGAACTAAAGCCACACATCCGAAAGCATCCTTTAACCTGACTGAAGATGAATATAATACAATTTCTTCTCCTTAAGTTTGTAAAAATTAGAAGGAAAAATTTCATTGTAGTCAGTTGATCAGATGAAGACTGTCAGATAAAGCAGTGATGGAGCACAGATCAGAGGGGAGGAAACTACATGGGCATCTCAGGGGGATATTCCAGTGGGGGATCCCAGGGTGGTTATATGCTTGGTGTGGCTGGTGAACAGTACAATGGGTCATGTGTTTGCGTGGAGTGGGAGAAGGGTAAGGGGGATGAGGGATGTATCCTATAGGTTTTTGTTAAAAGAAAAAATTATTGTTTGCACTGTGCATCATGTGGGATCTTTGTTGCCCTACCAGAAACCGAATCTGTGCTCCATAAAGTGAAAGTGCAGATTCTTAACCACTCCAGGGAAGGCCCTCCTATTGAAGAGGAAAAGTTAAAATTTTACATAGCCTCCTGCTTGTTCTGCCTCTGTACCTCAGCTTGCTCCTTGCAAAGTCTGGATCACATAGGTCATGTAGTCTCAGAAAGTAGGGACTTTAATGCTAGGAAATGGAGCTTATCTCACCTTTGTCCTGCTCTTTGCAGTAGCCTGGCCCCTGCAAACCTACTTAATCATGCCTGTCCATGTGTGGGTCAGGCATCCCCCTCCCCATCCTGGCCACTGTTCCCACAGAAACCCCTCAGTTTAAACCAGCCAATTTTGCGCACTACAGTAGGTCTTTAAAACTCTGTAACCTCTCAGAGCTTGGAGTGTTAACTCCTCTGGGCCCGCCAACATAATAAACTCCAGTTCTCCAACTCTCTGAGTGTGGTGCTTGTTTTCTTGATTACTGGTTTCTGCAACTTTCTGGAGGCCCCAGAGATTCCAACCATGCCAGCCCCTTGAGCCGCTAGACTGGAGGCTCGTCGGGCCAGAGAGAAGGAACCCCAAGACGAATGAGAAGGCATGCCACCTGACGGTATTGGTATTCCAGGTTCTCTTTTGCACCAGCGTTCCGACTCTCCGGACGGCCGAGCCCTGACCGTACTCATTGGAGGGACAGGCCAACTCACCAGGAATGGCTGCATGATAAGGTAAGGCCCCAGGGCCATCGTCCGAGCCCCAACCGTACTCATTGGAGGGACGGGCCAAGTCACCAGGAATGGCCACAGGATAAGGTAAGGCCCCAGGGCCAACCTCCCACAGGAACCTACCCCGACGGGTGGAAGAGGAGACTGATCAGTTCCTTGGGCCCCCAGGAAGGGAGCAACAGATAGGGAGACCTGGGGACTCAGGGTAAGGGAAGCATTGTGATAGCCTCTGATGATTGTGAGTGTGTGATTGCTGATTGAACGGAGTGAGAGAAGTTTTTCTTTTTGGAAACTGCAAAACCAATTCTTTTTGCATATGCAATTAACAACAATGAGCTTGTAAAAAGACCTGCCCAGGGGAAAGCTTGAAGTTAACCCTTTCCATATCCTTGAAATACACAGCCAGCTTTGCCTGAGACCTCAGCCTTGGGCAAATTAAAACTTCAAGCGAAGAAAAACAAGGGTCAAAGATATATTTTATTTTTGCAAAATGCAGCAAACATTTTAATTTATACATGAGAAAAGAAAGTGTTCAAAGGGTATGCATTTTAAGTTGTTGCAGGTTATTTGTGAGAGAATTTCTGCAGGTAAAACATGTTTAAATTTAACTAACAGTAGCGTGTCAGTGTATTTAAAATCATGACAAAAATCTCTCTAGTCATGTTGCCCAAGACAAATTACTATGATGTTGTATGTTTTAGGGCAAGATGTCAATACAGTATAAATCCCATGGCATTTTGATTTTCTTCTAGAGATTAAAGCTGTTTTTTCCCCCCCTTGGGATAAATGCAGCAGCAAAACACAAACCAGCTGATCAAAAAAAGCACTTCTGCCATAACTTCAATAATTTTCAGGACACATCCACCGATAGTAGTTTTGCCTTTCCCAGTTCTTTTAAGGGTTACATCCCTGCACTGTTGCCTTAAGTATGTCTGTAAAAGCTTGTTCTCTGTTATGCCAGTTTACTGACTAGAGCCTGGTTGAGAGAATTTAGTTGGTTGGTCCATTTATCTAGTGCAATATATTGGGCACCCCCAGCTCTTCTGATGATCCAGTTCAAGGAGTTGGTTGACTTGATCAATTTGGCCATGTATAGTGTTATCCAATATGAACCGCACCAGCAAGCTCTCCACATCAACTACATCTAAGCTTAACTCCTTAGGAATAAAGTAATATGTGTTCCTGTGTAAAGCTTAATTAATTTTATAAGCACTTGTGTTCTGATATTTCGCAAAAGCTCTTCAGTGTGTTCCCTTATGGAAAGATCATCCATGATGTTGCTGTGATTTGTTTGTAGAATCTTTTCAAATTCAATGATGTTATTATTCTGATAGGCACTTACTAAATTCATCATTGCTAGAATTTCTGGATCATTTTTGTAAGGTTTGGCCTCCTGTGAATCAAATGGATTTATTCCCAATTTCATTAGCATATTTGCTAAGATTAAATATTTTAAGCAAGTGGTTCACCTTGGACTTTCCAATTCATCATAATTCTTAAAGGCTTCAAAAAAATCAGTGTGTGCCTTTTCAAATTCACCTTCTCTCAAGTGCATTTTACCACCACATTCTCTGATAACTCCCATGATCAATGGATGAGGGATGGCAGACTTGATGTGAAGTGACTGTTCATAGAGTGCTTTAAGTTTTTTGTTATTTTTCTGTGCCATGTATATTCGAATTTCCAAAGCATATATTTCTAATAATTGTGTGCCTTTTTTCAAGTCATCTTCTCCATCATCAGTCTGGCAGGACTGATGTAACTGGCATAAAATTTTTTGAAGTTTTCCATATATTCCTCTCATTCTAAATATAATTTCCCCAGCTTTGTGTCTGTCTTAAACCACATCTTTCAAAGCTTCCAGTGTTGTTTCATAGAATTCCTGCAGTAAATCCATCTGACATAAAAAACCAGAATTCTGCTTAGAAGTAGAGATATAATCAAGAATAGAATTAATGGTTTTTTCAGAATAATTTCTGTGACAGCACTCTGAATATAGGTCAGTAGTTGTTTATATCTGTTCATCATTTCTGGAAAGTTTGTCAACTTGAAGTTAATCATTTGTTACAGTGCTTTAAATCCTCATTCTCCTTTTTCACCTTCAAGTTCCAAAGTCTTTTGGAAACTGCTTAATATTGGTTTTGGGTCATCTTCTTTTAATGCTTTGGAATTATAGTACTGATTTTCCAAATCCACATTTAGCTCAGAGTTACTATCTTCAGAGTATTCCAGATCGTATTCCTCTTCCTCATTGCACGTGAAATCATCCTCCATGTCAGACATCTTGGCTGGGACCCAAGTTCAGTTCAGGTCAGTTCAGTAGCTCAGTCACGTCTGACTCTTTGCGACCCCATGAATTGCAGCACGCCAGGCCTCCCTGTCCATCACCAACTCCTGGAGTTCACTCAGACTCACGTCCATCGAGTCAGTGATGCCATCCAGCCATCTCATCCTCTGTCGTCCCCTTCTCCTCCTGCCCCCAATCCCTCCCAGCATCAGAGTCTTTTCCAATGAGTCAACTCTTCACATGAGGTGGCCAAAGTACTGGAGTTTCAGCTTTAGCATCATTCCTTCTAAAGAACACCCAGGACTGATCTCCTTGGATCTCCTTGCAGTCCAAGGGACTCTCAAGAGTCTTCTCCAACACCACAGTTCAAAAGCATCAATTCTTCAGTGCTCAGCTTTCTTCACAGTCCAGCTCTCACATCCATACATGACTACTGGAAAAACCATAGCCTTGACTAGATGGACCTTTGCTGGTACCCAAAGATATATTTTAAATCTCAAGCAGAATACTATACGATCTCAGTCAGTCAGTCTGTCTGGATTTATGTATGTCTCACTATATATGTTTTTTCTGATAATATTGTTGGAGTTGTAAATGAGTTATAATTTAATTGGCCTGAAGAAAAGTAAGCCCTTACAAATTAAACAATTCTAAATACAAGAAAAATTAACCTAAATAAATTTCAGATTAAAGTGAACTGGGAAATATTCAATGTTAAATTTCTAGTATTAATGTTTGTTTGGCAATCTAATAAGAAAGTAGGATGTATGTTTTTAATAAAGAAAATATAAAAATAATTACATTTTATAAAGGGAAAAGAAAGTAAGTCTGATTTATAGGTAGTTGTTACAGAAAGTGATTAAATGGTTTGTGGAAGGTGGACCCTGAAAAAGTTTGTGCATGGTTAGGACTGACTAAATTTGAAATAAATTTAATTAAGTTTACCTAAATGAGTTTAAAGTAAGCTGTTGGAAAAAACTTAAATTCAGCCTTTCTCTCTGTTAAGAGGACATAGTTTCTTCAGATGTTGAACTGCTTTTAATAATAGATTTAAGTTTTTTACTTAATTGACCTTTTTTTATATTTACCTTTGAAATATTTTGTTAACTTTGGCTGAGTAAATAACTATTATTTCATGGTAAATTATATGAACCTACCTGACTATTATGAACCCTTTTGATATTTATCAACAAAACTTCCTAAATAACTTGATTTCTAGCTAACTTCGGGATGCTTCAGAGGGCCCCTGAGACATCCTAAAGAGCTATTAAGCTACCTGGGTTCATTGGACATGTTAAATTACATGGGAATTATTGTTGAAGGGGTGATAAATCTTTTCAGGTTATACTGTATGGTTGATGTTACTAATATAGATATCCTAAAATTATGTGAAATTCATATAGATCTGATATGCCCTGATAAAATATGATCAATTATAATTCTAGTTATCATATTAACGTGTTATGAGCATGTTTCTTTGTCAATTGCAATAGAATCAGATTTTAAACATTCCTTCTATGGTTTTACTCTCATGTTTTTAGAAGAATATTGCTAGTTCTTCAAGATTTATGGAAAAGACTTTCTAAGATTAAACAGATGAACAAATTTTGTTATTAACAGTAAGCTGGTACCAGATTGGAATTTGGTCTTCTCTCTGTTTAGAGAACAAAGTTTTCTTAAAATGCAGCTTTTGATAACAGATTATGAATTTCTTTGCCTTTAAGTGATTTATATTTGTTTTTAAAATCTTTTTGTTACTTTGGTAAAGTAAATAAACATTATTTAAGATTATGGTATTTGTGGACAAAGCTCATTCTGCTTCTGCAAAAAATAACCCCTCATAGTTAGACTTTTACTATCTTGATATCCTTAAAACATGGTGACAGTCTGCTCTTAAATCAGGAAATTAAAAATGGATAAACAACAACTGAAAATCAAAGAGCCAGGGCTATGGGAAATCCAAGATGGCCACTTGGCTTTTCCCAGTTCTCTGACATTCCTTATTTTTATTTGATGGGTTAAAGCCTTACCTGGCTACATTGTTAATGCCCTCACAATGAGTCCTCCAAAAAAAAAAAAAAAAAAAAAGAAAAGAAAAAATTATGTGTCACTAAGTATTAAGTTCTAGTTTTGTTAATTAAGGTGTGTGCTTACTAAGACTCACTTCTGAGATAGTTCCTTGTTATGTTATATTGCTAAAAGTTTTAATTAAGTTATTAAAAAGGACACTCTTAGATTGTTTCCAAAGCTTATCTCAGTAACCAGTCTTTGGATAAAGGTCAGACGCTCCATGATGTACAACCAGGAGATTAACACTTGGCTACAATCATTTATAGAAATAGAGGAAAAGAACAGAATGGGAAAGACTAGAGATCTCTTCAAGAAAATTAGAGATACCAAGGGAACATTTCACTCAAAGATGGACTCAATAAAGGACAGAAATGGTGTGGACCTAACAGAAGCAGAAGATATTAAGAAGAGGTGGCAAGAACATACAGAAGAACTGTACAAAAAAGAGCTTCAAGACCAAGATAATCATGATGGTGTGGTCACTCACCTAGAGCCAGACATCTTGGAATGTGAAGGTAAGTGGGCCTTAGAAAGCATCACTATGAACAAAGCCAGTGGAGGTGATGGAATTCCAGTTGAGCTGTTTCAACTCCTGAAAGACGATGCTGTGAAAGTGCCGCACTCTATATGCAAGCAAATTTGGAAAACTCAGCAGTGGCCACAGGACTGGAAAAGGTCAGTTTTCATTCCAATCCCAAAGAAAGGCAATGCCAAAGAATGCTCAAACTACCACACAATTGCACTCATCTCACATGCTAGTAAAGTAATGCTCAAAATTCTCCAAGCCAGTCTTCAGCAATATGTGAACCATGAACTTCTAGATGTTCAAGCTGGTTTTAGAAAAGACAGAAGAACCAGAGATCAAATTGCCAACATCCTCTGGATCATGGAAAAAGCAAGAGAGTTTCAGAACAACATCTATTTCTGCTTTATTGACTATGCCAAAGCCTTTGACTGAGTGGATCACAATAAATTGTGGAAAATTCTGAAAGAGATGGGAATACCAGACCTCCTGACCTGCCTCTTGAGAAACCTATATGCAGGTCAGGAAGCAAGAGTTCAAACTGGACATGGAACAACAGACTGGTTCCAAATAGGAAAAAGAGTACATCAAGGCTGTATATTGTCACCCTGCTTATTTAATTTCCAACCAGTCCATTCTGAAGGAGATCAACCCTGGAATTTCTTTGGAAGGAATGATGCTAAAGCTGAAAGTCCAGTACTCTGGCCACCTCATGCAAAGAGTTGACTCATTGGAAAAGAGTCTGATGCTGGGAAGGATTGAGGGCAGGAGGAGAAGGGTACGACCGAGGATGAGATGGGTGGATGGCATCACTGACTTGATGGATGTGAGTCTGAGTGAACTCCAGGAGTTGGTGATGGACAGGGAGGCCTGGCGTGCTGCAATTCATGGGGTTGCAAAGAGTCGAACACGACTGAGCTACTGAACTGAACTGAACTAGATGCTGTAGAATGTTCTTCTCAAATTGGGAGTTGGGTGCCTCTTCTATGGTTGTAATGAGAAGGGACACTTTTTCTAGTTGCAAAGGGCAGGAATCTCCTGGCTATTTGTGGCAGGGCAGGTCTCCTGCTTAGTTGTGGTATGAGGCTTCCTCTCTGGTTGCGGTAGAGGGCTCTTCTCCAATTGGGGTAGGGTAAGCTCCTCTTGGGAATCCTCTGCAGTTCCATCAGGGTCTTGGAGCCCGTGTTGAATTGGGATGGGGAACTCGGGGTTACTCTCGAGTCAGTGCAGGGGAATCGGGCCACATCTCAAATTGAGGCGGGGAACTTGGGGTTCGTCTTGAGTTCTGGCGGGAAACTCGGGGTTTCTCTTGAGTTGTGACCAGGAACTCGGGGATCCTCTGGAGTTACATTAGGTGAGACAGGCCTCCTCTTCAGGTGCAATGAGGAAGTCAGGGTTCCTCTTGAGTTGAAGCAGGGGAATCAGCCCTTATCTTGTGATGAGGTAGGTAACATGGAGCTTTTCTAAGTTGAGGCAGGAAACTCGGTGTTCCTCTTGAGCTGCGACGAGTATCTCGGGGAACCTCTCGAGTTGCATAAAGGGAGTCACACCTCCTTTCCAGTTGTGAGGCAGAACGCGGGATTGCTCTAGAGTCACTGCAGGGAAATCAGTCCTCATCTCGAGTTGAAGGGAAACTTGGTGTCATTTTGACCTGCGGCAGGAACCTCAGGGTACCTCTCAAGTTTCGATAGGTGAGACAGACTTCCTCTTGAGGTGTGAGGGGAAAGTCGCGATTCCTCTCCAGTCAGAAAAGGGCAATCATCCCTCAGCTTGAGATTAGGTGGGGAACATGGGGCTCTTCTGCATTGCAGTGCGAAGCTTGGGGTTCTTGTCGAGTTGCGACGGGTATCTCGGGGAACTTCTGGAGTTGTGTAAAGGGACTCAAGCCTCCTTTCAATTTGTGAGGAAGAATGCAGGATTACACATGATCACTGCAGGGGAATCGGGCTTCATCTCACATTGCATGAGCATCTTGTGGTTTTTCTCCTGTTGTGGTGGGAAGCTTGCGGTTCCTCTTGAGTTGCAACTGGGACCTCAGGGAACCTCTCATGTGGCCACAGTGGAGTCAGACTTCCTTTGGAATTTCAAGGGGCACTGCAGGATTCCTCTCAAGTCGCTGCAGGGGAATAGGCCTCATTTCAAGTTGTTGTGGGACACTCAGGGTTCCTCTCCAGTTGCAAGAGTGATTTCGGGGTTCCTATTGAATTTCAACAAGAGAGTGAGACCTCCCTTCATGTTGTCAGGGGAAACTCATGGTTCCATTCAAGTTGCTTAAGGGGAATCAGGCCTTAAGAGTTGCGTAAGGGGAATCAGGCGGCAACTCAAGAAGAGTCCCGTGTTCCACACCTCATCTCGAGATGAAGGCCGATTTCCCAGCTTCAACTTGAGAGGAATGCCAAATTTCCCCTCACACCTCAAGAGGAGGCCTGTCTCACATTTTGCAATGTGGGAGGAACACCGAATTTCCTTCCTCAAGTCGTTTCAACTTGTGGCGGGGACCTCGGGATTCCTCTCGAGTTGCAGTTGGTGAGAAAGGCCTCCTCTTGAGGTGCAAGGTGAAAGTCAGGATTGCTCTTGAGGCGCTGTAGGGGAAAGGGAGTCATAACGCTTTGATGGGGGAATCTCGTGGTTTTTCTCGAGTTGTGGCGGGAACCTCAGGAAACCTCTGGAGTTGCATAAAGGGGGTCAAACCTCCTTTTGAGCTGGGAGGGGGAACCCGGGATTGCTCTTGAGTCACTGCAGGGGAATTTCCTTTGGAATTTCAAGGGGCACTGCAGGATTCCTCTCAAGTCGCTGCAGGGGAATAGGCCTCATTTCAAGTTGTTGTGGGACACTCAGGGTTCCTCTCCAGTTGCAAGAGTGATTTCGGGGTTCCTATTGAATTTCAACAAGAGAGTGAGACCTCCCTTCATGTTGTCAGGGGAAACTCATGGTTCCATTCAAGTTGCTTAAGGGGAATCAGGCCTTAAGAGTTGCGTAAGGGGAATCAGGCGGCAACTCAAGAAGAGTCCCGTGTTCCACACCTCATCTCGAGATGAAGGCCGATTTCCCAGCTTCAACTTGAGAGGAATGCCAAATTTCCCCTCACACCTCAAGAGGAGGCCTGTCTCACATTTTGCAATGTGGGGGGAACACCGAATTTCCTTCCTCAAGTCGTTTCAACTTGTGGCGGGGACCTCGGGATTCCTCTCGAGTTGCAGTTGGTGAGAAAGGCCTCCTCTTGAGGTGCAAGGTGAAAGTCAGGATTGCTCTTGAGGCGCTGTAGGGGAAAGGGAGTCATAACGCTTTGATGGGGGAATCTCGTGGTTTTTCTCGAGTTGTGGCGGGAACCTCAGGAAACCTCTGGAGTTGCATAAAGGGGGTCAAACCTCCTTTTGAGCTGGGAGGGGGAACCCGGGATTGCTCTTGAGTCACTGCAGGGGAATCGGGCCTCATCTCGAGAGGAGATGGGGAATCAGGGCTTTTCTAGAATTGTTCAGGAAACTCAGAATTCCTTTCTCGATTCAGCAGGAAACTTGGGGTTCCTCTCGAGTTGTGATGGATATCTTGGGGAACATCTGAAGTTGCATAAAGGGAGTAAAGCCTCTTTTCCAGTTTGAGAGGGAACTCAGAATGCTCTCAAGGTGCTGCAGGGGAAATGGGCCTCATCTTGCGTGGAGGGGGTAACCTTTGTGGTCTTTCTCGAGTTGCAGCAGGGACCTCAGGGAACCTCTCATGTTGCGACAGTGGAGTCAGGTGTCTTACAGAGTTGCAAGGGTCACCTCTAGATTCCTCTTGAGTCGCTGAGGGAAATAAGTCCTCATCTCGAGTTGAAGTGGGAAAATCAGGGTTCCTCTCCAGTTGTGACAGGGATCTCGGGGTTCCTATGGAGTTTCAACTGGGGAGTCAGGCCTCGTCTCATATTTAGGCATGGAACTCTGCTTTCCTCTCAAGTTAAGAAAGGGATGTCAGGCCTCCTGTTGAGTTGAGATGGGGAACAAGGTCTTTTTTTTTTTTAATAGGTGCAACAGGGGAGTCAGACCTCCCTTTATGTTGTGTGGGGAAATAGTGTTCCATAGGACTCGCGGCAGGGAAATCAGGACTTTTCTCGAGTGGGGGGAAACTCAGTGTTTTTTCGACTTGAGGAAGGAAATTTGGTGTTACCCCCACATTGCAAAATGTGAGACAGGCCTCCTCTTGAGGTGTGAGGGGAAATTTGGCATTCCTCTCAAGTTGAAGCTGGGAAATCGGCCTTCATCTCGAGATGAGGTGTGGAACACGGGGCTCTTCTCGAGTTGCGACTGGAAACTCAGGGTTGCTCTCAGGTTGTGATGGGTATTTCAGGTAACCTCTGGAGTTGGATAAAGGAAGTCAAGCCTGCTTTCAGTTTCAAGAGGGAACTCGGGATTGCTCTCGAGTCACTTCAGAAGAATTGGGCCTCATGTTTGGTTGAGGAGGAATCTCGTGGTTTTTCTCAAGTTGCAGTGGGAAATCAGGGCTCCTCTTGAGGTGCGATGGGGACCTCAGGGAACCTCTCGTATTGACACAGTGGAGTCAGGCCTGCTTTCATGTTGCAAAGGGCACCTCGGGATTCCTCTTGAGTTGCTGCAGGGGAACAAGGCCTCATTCTGAGTTGGCCTGGGAAACTCCCCATTCCTCTCCAGTTGTGACAGGGATCTCAGGGTTCCTATCGAGTTTCATAGGGGAGTCAGGTCTTGTCTCATGTTGAGGCATTGACTTCCTCTTTCCTGTCCTTTTTTAAAAGGGGTGTCAGACCCCCTGTAGTGTTGAGGCTGGGAACTCAGGCTCTCTCTAGAGGAGCAACTGGGGAGTTAAACCTCCCTATGTGTTCTGAGGGCAATCTTAGGGTAACCATTTGAGTCACTACAGGAGAATCAGGCCTTATCTGGGGTTGAAGGGCAACTCTGTGTCCTTGCAACTGGGGTCAGGAACCTCGGGGTCCCTCTCACATTGCAGTAGGTGAGACAAGCCTCCTCTTGAGGTCCAAGGATAAAGTCGGGATTCCTCTTGAGTTGAAGCAGGGAAATCAGTCCTCATTCTGAGATGAGGTGGGGAACACGGGGCTCTTCTCGAGTTGTGATGGGAAACTCGAGGTTCCTTTGAATTGTGACACGTATCTCAGGGAAGCTCTTGAGTTGCATAAAGGGAGTTAAACCTCCTTTCGAGTTTCATGGGAATCAAAATTGCTCTCGGGGCACTGCAGGGGAAATGGGCCTCACCTAGTGTGAGGGGGGAGTCTCCTGGGTTTTCTTAGGTTGTGGCGGGAAGCTTGTGGTTCCTCTTGAGTTGCGAAGAAGACCTCAGGGAACCTCTTATGCTGTCTCAGGGATATCCAGTCTCCTTTCAAGTTGGAAGGGGGAGTTCGTGATTGCTCTTGAGTTACTGCAGGGGAATCGGGGCTCATCTCTCATTGAGGGGGAAGTCTCATAGTGTTTCTCTAGTTGAAGCGGGAAGCTTTGGCTTTCTCTTGAGTTGTGACGGGGACTTCAGGGAACCTCTTGTGTTACTTCAAGGAAGTCAGGTCTCCTATCAAGATGTGAGGGGAACCTCAGGATTCCTCTTGAGTCGATGCAGGGGAATAGGGCCTCATCTCAGGGTGAAGTGGGAAACTCAGGGTTCCTCTCCAGTTGCAACAGGGATCATTAGGTTCCTGTCGAGTTTCAACAGGGGAGTCGGGCCTCATCTTGTGTTGAGGCATGGAACTCTGCTTTCTGTTCAAGGTGTAAAAGGGGTGTCAGGCCTCCTGAGGGGTTGAGTCGGGGAGCTTGGGATTTTTCTAGAGGTGCAACATAGGAGTAAGACCTTCCTTGTGTTGTGAGGGGATACTTGGGGTTACATTCGAGTCGGTGATGTCGAATCAGGCATTATCTCAAGTTGAGGGGGAACTCAGTGTCCCTTCTATTTGTGGCAGAAACCGTGGGGTTCCTCTTAAGTTTCAATTGGTGAGACAAGCCTTCTCTTCAGGTGCAAGGGGAAAGTGGGGATTCCTATCGAGTTGAAGCAGGGGAATTGGCTTTCATCTCGAGATGAGATGGGGAACACGGGGGCACTTCTCGAGTTGTGGCACAAAATCCATGTTCCTCTCGAGTTGCGATGAGTATCTCAGGGAACCTCTTGAGTTGCAAAAAGGGACTCAAGCTTCCTTTCGAGTTTCAAGAGGAACTAAGATTGCTCTCGAGGCGCTGCAAGAGAAAAGGGACTCATCTCGCATTAAGGGGGAATCTGTTGTTTTTTGTCAAGTTGCGGAGGAAGCTTGGGATTTCTCTTGAGTTGAGATGGGGACCTCAGGGAACCTTGTGTTGACTCAGGGAAGTCAAGTCTCCTTTCGAGGTGCAAGGGCAAGTGTGTGATTTCTCTCGTCACTGCAGGGGAATTGGATCTCATCTCTCATTGAGGGGGTAATCTCGTGGTGTTTCTCGACTTGCAGTGGGAAGCTTTCCTCTCGAATTGTGATGTGGATCTCAGGGACCCTCTCGTGTTGCCTCTGGGAAGTCAGGCCTCCTTTCAAGTTGTAAGGGCACACCTCGGAATTCCTTTCGAGTTGCTGCAGGGAAATAGGGCCTCATCTGCAGTTGTCAGGAACTCAAGGTTTCTCTCCAGTTGCAAAAGGCATCTTGGGGTTCCTATCAAGTTTCAACAGGGGAGTCAGGCCTTGTCTTGTGTTAAGGCATGGAACTTCGCTTTCCTCTCGATTTGTAAAAGGGTTTTTCAGGCCTCCTGTAGAGTTCAGGTGGGGAACTTGGGCTTTTTCTAGAGTTGCAACAGGAGAGTCAGACCTCCCTTCTTTTCTGAGAGGATACTCAAGATTCCATTTGAGTCAGTGAAGTGGAATCAGGCCTTATCTCGAGTTGAGGGGGAACTTGGTGTCCTTTCAAGCTGTGGCAAGAACTTTGAGGTTCCTCCTGAGTTTCAATAGGTGAGACAAGCCTCTTCTTGAGGTGCGAGGGGAAAGTCGGGATTCTCGAGTTGAAGCAAGGGAGTCAACCTTCATCTCGAGATGAGGTGGAAAACACGGGGCTCTTCTTGAGTTTTTGCAGGGAACTCGGGGTTTCTCTCGAGATTTGACAGGTATCTCAGGGAACCTCTTGAATTGCATAAAGGGAGTCAAGCCTGCTTTCAAGTTTCGAATCAGAACTCTGGATTGCTCTAGAGTTGTTGCAGGGGAAATGGGTGTCATGTTGAGGGGGGAATCTCGTGGTTTTTCACGAGTTGCAGCGGGAGCTTGTGGTTCCTCTCAATTTGTGACGAGGACCACAGGGAACCTCTTGTGTTACCTCTGGGAAGTCAGTGTGAAGGGAATGAGGGACTGCTTGAGAGTCACTGCTGGGGAATCAGGCTTCATCTCACTTTGAGGCTGGGGAATCTCATGGTGTTTCTTGAGTTGTGGTGGGAGGCTTTGCATTCTTCTCGAGTTGCTATGGGGACCTCACGGAATCTCTCATGTTGCCTCAGTCTCGTTTCGAGTTGCAAGAGGCACCTCGGGATTTCTCTGGAGTCACTGCAGGACAGTGGGGCCTCATCTTGAGTTGAGGCGGGAAACAAAACTCAGGTTCCTTTCCAGTTGCGACAGGGATCTCAGGGTTCCTACTGAGTTTCAACAGGCCTCGTCTTGAGTTGAGCCATGGAATTCCTCTTTCCTCTTGAGTTGTGAAATGAGTGTCCGGCCTCTTGTCGAGTTCAGCGGGGGAAGTTGGGCTTTTTCAAGAGGTGCAACAGGGGAGTCAGACCTCCGTTCATGTGTGAGGGGATACTCAGGGTTCCATAGCATTGGTGCAGGGGAATCAGGCCTTATGTCAAATTGAGTGGGTACACAGTGTCCTTTCAACTTGTGGCAGGAAACATGGGGTTCCTCTTGATTTTCAATATGTGAGAGGGGCTTCTTGATATGCGAGGGGAAAGTCAGGATTCCTCTCAAACTGAAGCAGGGGAACCAGCCCTCATCTCGAGATGAGGTGGGGAACATGGGGCTCTTCTCAAGTTTTGGTGAGAAACTCGGGGTTTCTATTAAGTTGCGATGGGTACCTTGGGGAAGCTCTTGAGTTGCACAAAGGGAGTCAAGCTTCCTTTCGAGTTTCGAGAGGGAACTTGGGATTGCTTTCTAAGCGCAGCAGGGGAAAAAGACCTCATCTCGCATTGAGGGGGGAATCTTGTGGTTTTTCTGGAGTTGCAGCGGGAAGCTTGTGGTTCCTCTTGAGTTGTGATGGGGACCTCAGGAAACCTCTCGTGTTGCCTCAGGGAAGTCAAGTCTCCTTTCAAGTTGCCAGGGGGAGTGCGGGATCGATCTTGAGTCACTGCAGGGGAATCGGGCCTCATCTCACATTGTGGGGGGAATCTCGTGGTGTTTCTCAAGTTGTGGTGAGAATATTAGGGTTCCTTTCTAGTTGTGACGGGGACCTCAGGGAACCTCTCATGGTGCCTCAGGGAAGTCAGGCCTCCTTTACAGTTGTGATGGGCACCTCGGGATTGCTGTCGGGTGCTGCAGGGGAATAGGACCTCATGTCGAGTTGAGGCAGGAAACTCAGGGTTCCTTTCCAGTTGTGACAGGGATCTCGAGGTTCCTATCGAGTTTCAACAGGGGAGTCAGTCCTCATCTCATGTTGAGGCATGGAACTCCGCTTTTCTCTCGAGTTTTTAAAGGGTTTTGAGGCCTCCTGTCGAGTTCAGGTGGGGTATTTGGGCTTTTTATATAGAGGCGCAACATGAGAGTCAGACCTTCTTTCATATTGTGAGGTAATGCTCGTTGTTCCATTCGAGTCAGTGCAGGGGAATCAGGACTTATCTCGATTTGAGGGGGAACCCGGTGTCCTGTCATTGTGGCATGAACCACGGGGTCCCCTTCAGTTTCAATAGGTGAGACAGACCTCCTCCTGACGTTTGAGGAGAAAGTCTTTATTCCTCTTGAGTCGAAGCAGGGGAATTGGCTTTCATCTCGAGATGAGTTGGGGAACATGGGGCTCTTTTTGAGTTGTGGCGGGATATTCGGGTTTCCTCTTGAGTTGCAACGTGTATTTCACAAAATCTCTTGAGTTGCATAAAGGGAGTCCAACCTCTTTTTAAGTTTCGAGAGGGAACTCCGGATTGCTAGAAAGGCGAAGCTGGGGAAAAGGGCCTCATCTCACAATGAGGGGGGAATCTTGTGTTTTTTCTCAAGTTGCAGTGGGAAGCTTGTGGTCCCTCTTGAGTTGCAACGGGCCTCCTAGGGAACCTCTCGTGTTGCCTCAGGGAAATCAAGTCTCCTTTCAAGTTGTGAGGGGAAGCGAGGGATTTTTCTTGAATCACTGTAGGGGAATCGGGTCTCATCGCACATTGAGGGGGGAATCTTGTGGTGTTTCTTGAGTTGCTTTGGGAAGCTTTGGGTTCCTCTCCAGTTGTGACAGGGACCTCAGGGAACCTCTCATGTTACCTCAGGGAAGTCAGGCTTCCTTTCAAGTTGCGAAGGGGCACCTCAGGATTCCTCTCGAGTCGCCACAGAGGATTAGGGCCTCATCTTGAGTTGAAGTGGGAAACTCAGGGTTCCTCTCCAGTTGCTACAGGCATCTTGGGGTTCTTATCAAGTTTCAACATGGGAGTCAGGCTTCGTCTCATTTTGAGGCATGGAACTCTGCTTTTCTCTTGAGTTGTAACAGGGTTGTCAGGGCTCCTATCGAGTTCAGAAGGGTCTCAAAGAGTAGGATACAAATGAAGTGACTCAGCACAAATGCATGCACTCAGAGAGCATCCATCTCTGTACCTCCAGGAAAGTAGTATTACTGTAAAATTTTCCATGAAATAGTCGGTTTTAATGGCTTCCATTTGGACTTTCTCACCATGACACCACTCACTCCACAGTTTAGGGAACCTATGTTGGGGTGCTGCCAACTGCTAAGAATATCTATGCTAATTATACATTCTGGAACTTGGAAAATAGCTATAGAATGAGCTCAGGAACACCCTGGATTCACTATGAGGTGAATCTGAGCTAAAGTTCAGTTGATAAGTTAATCCCCATAAGGTTCTACTTTGACTGAATGACCACAGTGACAATTTGGGTCTCTTGGAATCAATGTCATTTCACAGCCACTGTTCAGTTCAGTTCAGTGGATCAGTTGTGTACAACTCTTGGTGACCCCAAGGACTGAAGCACAACAGGCTTCTCTGTCCATCACCAACTCAGAGCTTACTCAAACTCATGTCCATCAAGACAGTGATTCCATCCAACCAACTCATCCTATGTTGTCCCCTTCTACTCCTGCCTTCAAACTTTCCTATCAGGGTCTTTTCCAGTGAGTCAGCTCTTCACACCAGATGACCAAAGTACTGGAGTTTGGAGTTTCAGCTTCAGCATCAGTCCTTCCAATGAATATTCAGGATTGATTTCTTTTGGGATGGACTGGTGGGAATTCCTTGCAG
This sequence comes from Madoqua kirkii, assembly GCA_006408675.1. Lineage (NCBI taxonomy): Eukaryota > Metazoa > Chordata > Mammalia > Artiodactyla > Bovidae > Madoqua > Madoqua kirkii. Next base: position 2,116 of record SJYC01040049.1, on the reverse strand, counting down.
TCCAAGGGACTCTCAAGAATCTTCTCCAACACCACAGTTCCAAACCATCAATTCGTCAGTGCTTTAGTTTCTTTATAGTCCAACTTTCATATCCATACATGACCACTTGAAAAACCATAGCCTTGACTAGACGGACCTTTGTTGGCAAAGTAATGTCTCTGCTTTTCAATATGCTATCTAGGTTGGTCATAACTTTCCTTACAAGGAGTAAGCATCTTTTAATTTCATGGCTGCAATCACCATCTGCAGTGCTTTTGTAGCCCCCAAAATAAAGTGTCCAGTAGTTTTAGAAAATTATGATTATTTCCTTTTCCCAAATACATTTACCTTGATAAAATCTTTGTGTCCCTCTTGGAAGGGTGGGATAAATATTACAAACGAAAATTCTGGCTATTGTTGCAAGTCCTTCTTTCAGTTCAGTTCAGTAGCTCAGTTGTGTCTGACTCTTTGTGACCCCATGAATCACAGCACACCAGGCCTTCCTGTCCATCACCAACTCCCGGAGTTTACTCAAACTCACGTCCATCGAGTCAGTGATGCCATCCAGCCATCTCATCCTCTGTCGTCCCCTTCTCCTCCAGCCCCTAATCCCTCCCAGAATCAGGGTCTTTTTCAGTGAGTCAACTCTTCATGTGAGGTGGCCAAAGTACTGGAGTTTCAGCTTTAGCATCATTCCCTTCAAAGAAATCCCAGGACTGATTATCCTTAAGAATGGACTGGTTGGATCTCCTTGCAGTCCAAGGGACTCTCAAGAGTCTTCTCCAACACCACAGTTCAAAAGCATCAACCCTTTGGCACTCAGCTTTCTTCCAGTCCAACTCTCACATCCATACATGACCACAGGAAAAACCATAGCCTTGACTAGATGGACCTTTGTTGGCAAAGTAATGTCTCTGCTTTTCAATATGCTATATAGGTTGTTCATAACTTTTCTTCCAAGAAGTAAGTGTCTTTTAACTTCATGGCTGCAGTCACCATCTGCAGTGATTTTGGAGCCCCCAAAAATAAAGTCTGCCACAGTTTCCACTTTTCTCCATCTATTTGCCATGAAGTGATGGGACTGGATGCCATGATCTTCGTTTTCTGAATGTTGAGCTTTAAGCCAACTTTTTCACTCTCCACTTTCACTCTCATCAAGAGGTTTTTTAGTTCCTCTTCACTTTCTGCCATAAGGGTGGTGTCATCTGCATATCTGAAGTTATTGATATTTCTCCTGGCAATCTTGACTCCAGCTTGTGTTTCTTCCAGCCCAACGTTTCTCATGATGTACTCTGCACAGAAGTTAAATAAGCAGGGTGACAATATACAGCCTTGACGTACTCCTTTTCCTGTTTGGAACCAGTCTGTTGTTCCATGTCCAGTTCTAACTGTTGCTTCCTGACCTGCATACAGGTTTCTCAAGAGGCAGGTCAGGTGGTCTGGTATTTCCATCTCTTTCAGAATTTTCCACAGTTTATTGTGATCCACACAGTCAAAGGTTTTGGCATAGTTAATAAAGCCTATGGACTAATGGCATAGTCCACTGAACACATGGAACAGTTTTCTTATTTTATACTGAGGCAGTGAATGCAATGAAAGGTTTTCATTCTATTTTAAAATTATTATTCACAGACATATGACTTATAATTTAGTCTTGTGTTCATTCCTCGTCACTTATCTAATAAAAATTCTCCTATGAGAAATGAGTGTGTCACAAATACAAATGGCAGTACCAGCATATTTGTAAATAATTTACCAGTTATCAAGGCAAAGTCTTTTTTTTCTACACATTTTAAGCAAAATTCTACCAGTTTAGTTATCTGAAAGTGTTAGAGTTGGGTAAATTTAAAATGGCTATGAAAAAGTGGATTAGTCTTAAAAAATAAAACACAATTAATTAATTTTTGTATTTAAAGTGTAGTCAAACTGGCTTCAGGCAGAAAACCTCAAAATACATAATAATAGTAAATGCCATAATAATTGGGAATAATTACATTATCAGTCATGAACCTCAGTCCGTAGTTCATCAGGCACTCTATCTATCAGATATAGTCCCTTAAATATATTTCTCACTTCTACTTTATAATCATAAGGGATTTGATTTAGGTCATACCTGAATGGTCTAGTGGTTTTCCCT
>SJYC01040046.1:0-42404 GCA_006408675.1 Madoqua kirkii | reverse complement strand
GGTTGCCATTTCCTTCTCCAATGCATGAAAGTGAAAAGTAAAAGTGAAGTCACTCAGTCATGAGATGTGTATAAGAGACAGGACAACATCCGCTGAATTATCGAAAAAGGAAGAGAGTTTCAGAAAAACATCTATTTCTGCTTTATTGACTATGCCAAAGCCTTTGACTGTGTGGATCACAATAAACTGGAAAATTCTGAAAGAGATGGAAATACCAGACCACCTGACCTGCCTCTTCAGAAACCTATATGCAGGTCAGGAAGCGACATTTCCAGAACTGGACATGGAACAACAGACTGGTTCCAAATAGGAAAAGGAGTGTGTCAAGGCTGTATATTGTCACCCTGCTTATTTAACTTCTTTGCAGAGTACATTATGAGAAACGCGGGGCTGGAAGAAGCACAAGCTGAAATCAAGATTGCCGGGAGAAATATCAATAACCTCAGATATGCAGATGACACCACCCTTATGGGAGAAAGTGAAGAGGAACTAAAAAGCCTCTTGATGAAAGTGAAAGAGGAGAGTGAAAAAGTTGGCTTAAAGCTCAACATTCAGAAAATGAAGATCATGGCATCCGGTCCCATCATTTCATGGCAAATAGATGGGGAATTGTGGATACAGTGTAAGACTTTATCTTTTTTGGGGGCTCCAAAATCATTGCAGATGGTGACTGCAGCCATGAAATCAAAAGATGCTGACTCCTCGGAAGAAAAGTTATAACCAACCTAGATAGCATATTCAAAAGCATAGACATTACTTTGCTAACAAAAGTCCATCTAGTCAAGGCTATGGTTTTTCCAGTGGTCATGTATGGATGTGAGAGTTGGACTGTGAAGAAAGCTGAGAGCCAAAGAATTGATGCTTTTGAACTGTGGTGTTGGAGAAGACTCTTGAGAGTCCCTTGGCCTGCAAGGAGATCCAACCAGTCCATTCTGAGGGAGATCAGCCCTGGGATTTCTTTGGAAGGAATGATGCTAAAGCTGAAACTCCAATACTTTGGCCACCTCATGCGAAGAGTTGACTCAAGGGAAAAGACTCTGATGCTGGGAGTGACTGGGTGCAGGAGGAGAAGGGGATGACAGAGGATGAGATGGCTGGATGGCATCACTGACTCGATGGACATGAACGTGAGTGAACTCTGGAAGTTGGTGATGAACAGGGAGGCCTGGTGTGCTAGGATTCATGGGGTCGCAAAGAATCGGACACGACTGAGCAACTGAACTGAACTGAATGGTGATTTAGGGAGGTGGACTGGTAAGTTAGGGAGGACCAGACATGCATGGCTCAGCCCCTTCGGGCTCAACTTTCATATATGCCAGATCTCTTGGCCCTGAAGTGAGAGGCCTGCCCTGGAGAGGTCGTCATGGGTGGGTGTGATTAACTTGGGAGATAATGTATTAGCAAGCCCTGCTGGCCACAGATCTAAAACCTCATGGTCAAAAAACTTGGCAATATTTTGAATTCTGTTTTTAGGACTCCGGCGTGTTTCTCTTCTTTGGTTTTTTATTTATTGCTGTCTCCTTTGGCTGTGCTGGTGTCTTCACTGCTGCACAGGCTTTTCTTTAGCTGCAGTGATGGGCGCGACTCTGTTGTGCGCAGGCTGCTCGTTGCAGTGGCTTCTGCCGTGGCGCATACGCTTGCTCCTGGGCATGCGCCTTCGGTAGCTGCAGCACCTGTGCTCGGTTGCTGTGGCTCTCGGCCTCCAAAGCGCAGCCTCAATAGTTGTGATGCACAAGCTTAGTCACTTCATGGCGTGAGAGATCCTCCTGGATTGGGGCTTCAACCCTTGCCTCCTGCATTAGCAGGCGACTTCTTCACCACTGAGCTACCAGTGAGGCCCTCTCATTTGGTTTTAATCTCCAGGGGATGAAGAAAGAGGTATTATTTATTAGCCCGTTAAAACACCCTCAACTATGTTCATTTGGCTGTATAAATTTTTGTTGCCTTTATGAAAGCAGCTCCTTTGCATTATAATTATACCTGATGTAGTAAAAAGCTAGGAACCACAAGAGAAGAAATCTTCCTTGGCCCTATCCCTTTAATTAACTTTAAAAATTTCATCAGGAAATATAGAAAAAGAGGGAAATGGCCATTTCCTATTTGTGAAAGAGAGTTGTGAGCAACTCCACTTGCTCTTGATAAAAAAGGGTGGTTTTTTTTTTTTCCCCACAGTAAGTAATTTTTATTTTATTTTACTTTTTTGGAAAGGTTTAATGTATTGTTCTAGTGGAAGCTTTCTTTCATTGTGATAAAATTATCCCATTTCTTTTTAGAATCAATGGAATTGAACAACTTTTGCTGTGATTCTAATATCTTCCTACAGTAGAAGCTCATAGAGGGCAGGGTTATGCTGTTCAACGTGATCACACCTTCTTAGCTGCTGGATGTTCTGTTGTTTCTCCTTGCCTTCTCCTGAGGCTCAGGTGTGGTTGCTGGAGATTGTTAGGTGGAGGTTTCTGGAGAGAGGCCAAGGAATCTTTACCCCTGAGGACCAGCATCACAGCTGAACTCTAGAAAGATGCTATTTTCTTCCTGGTCTCCTTGAGCCCATCTGACCTGAGAGCAGGGAGAACTTAGCTCACCTGTCCTTGGGGTTTCCTCACTGGGGACAGATATAGACCTTCCCCCTCACTGGGGACAGATATAGACCTTCCCCTGCTGGTGTGCATGTGTGTCTGTGTGTGTGATCCGCACACATCAAGCTCTACTAGCATCTGCAGTTCTGACCTGGACACTCTGAAACTGGGCCTCCAGGCTTTCAGTAGGCCCCACAGTGGAGAAAATTTCACCAGTTCTAGAAAAAAATCGAGAAGATCTAGAAAAATCTCACCAGAGTCCCCCATATTCATCCTGGTGCCTTTAAGCTCCAGAGCTCCTTTGGTTGAGAATTAGAGATACATTGGAGATAGAAATGTGGCAGGGAGGGGGTTGGTCTGGGGGAACATTGTGTGGTCAAACCACTCTCTTTCCAGAATCCTCTTGATTCCATCCTTGTCTGTCCCCACAAAGCAAATATTAATACCATCATGGTTTATAGCGTCACCTTGGAAACCCCAGGCACTTGAGCGCTGGTTTGTCCCAGGTGGAAACAAAATGTATCAGGCCCTTCAGCAAGGGCTAATGTGATTGATGAGCAATATAACCTGACTCCTTCTGAGCCTGGGCTTGGTAATTTAGCCAGGCTTCCCTCTCATCTCGGTGCTCATGGGAATCCCTTCATACATAGTCCAATCTAGTTTCCTTTTGAGCTTTTTCTACCCAGTTCTGAACTTCTGGCTTCCTTGCCTCTTCTAGTCTCTGAACTTCGGTTTGAATCTCATCGTTTCTGGGGGTCTGTCTTGGTTACCCCTCTAGATCTTGTCTCTAGAAGAAAGTGCCCTTTATAGAACCCTATCCAAGCTCTGGACCCTTGGCTGATGCCCTCTCTGGGTGGTGGAAATCAAATAGGTGCATGATGTCAGATGTGAAAGAACCTGAAGGCTGATGCAGGGGAGTTTTGCTTTGAATAAGAAGTGGCCCCTTCTTATTTGCAGAGGGATTTCCCCAGTGGCTCAGTCAGTAAAGAATCTGCCAGCAATGCAGGACACCTGGATGGCCCCTGGCTTAGGAAGATCTCCTGGAGAAGGGAATGGCTATCCGTGCTAGTATTCTTGCCTGGAGAATTCCAAGGACAGAGGAGCCTGGTGAGCTACAGTCCATCAGGTCGCAGAGTCGGACACGGCTGAGTGACTGACACTTTCATGTTTTCTTATTAGCAGACCTGGAATTACATGGCTATATCCTGTGACATTTCCAGAGCATGTTTGGCAATCATGATTTTTTGGATATCCCAAACTGTCTCCAGTGTTTTGACAACTTTCATGAAGTTCATATATATTTCTCAAAACAAAGTTATTTTAACTTTTTATTGCAAACAGAGCAGTAAGCCAGAAAGCAGGATGAGCAGGAAAAGAAGTGGGATTGTCAAACAAAGCAGAGACAACTTTGGTAAGATTCCTTTTTGTTCTACTATTGGCCTTGTCTCTGTGCATGTGAAAATTAGGCCAAAAGAGGCTTAAGTGAGAAAAAGGATTTTAATAGTAGAGAAGACTTGCCTCTTGATGTTTTATTTTCTCCTTCCTCGAATACCAGAACCAGACCCATAAGTCTGGGTGTTTAATTTCTGTTTCTAGGACACAGAAAGGAATTTAGAATTTTTAGAGCTATAAGAAAATTAGAAGTGATTTGATTCAAATCTCCTGTTCTATCGATGAGGTAACTAAGGACCAAATTCGTGAGCTGAGCCAGCTGAATCTGCAGTCTGTTGGTGACAGGTATGCAACACACCAGCCTCCTGACTGCCTGCTAGTTGTCTGTCCACTTATGTCCCTTCATGTTCGCAGGAGGGAAAGGAGGCTGGAGAAGTGGAAGAAAGTAGGTTTCTCAACATCCCTGCTCTCAGCTGACAGCAAGGATGCCGAGTGGAAGCCGAGAGAGAAGACGCACAGGAGATCAGTTAAAGTATAGCTTTGTGCTTTTCAATGTCAAGCTTAGGTCAGCTGGTTGAGAAAAATGCAGAACTCGCAACTAGGTGTTCTCTCAATTTCTCTAAATTTTGCAATAGAAGGTATGTTAGTCATATGTTTAAGGCAGTATCCAAAAACCTCACAGAAGCAGTTATGAAATATTTTGTTTTACTGGCAATGGGACAAAAAATAATTGGGCATTAAATCAAGGAAATGGGGAAAAGGGAGCTGCAAATCAAGGGAAATGGTAGAAAATTAGGTCTTAGTGGAGAGAAATGTGTACATATGAACTGCTTGATGTTTCAGGGAAAGAAAGATAGTCCTGTAAATCTCCCCCTTTAACCCTTTAAATGTGAGGACTAAGTTGTGCTTGCCTCTTGGTGTTTGGGGAACTATCCACTTTGCTGAGCAGGCAGTGGAGTGGGGCTGGGCTTCTCCCTGTTCCATATTGTCAGAAATGAAGTGTGACAATTTAGAAGTAGCTCTTCTCTTTTATGGGCTTCCTTTGTAGCTCAGCTGGTAAAGAATCCTCCTGCAATGCAGGAGACCTGAGTTCGATCCCTGGGTTGGGAAGATCCCCTGGAGAAGGCAAAGGCCGTCCACTCCAGTATTCTGGCCTGGAGAATTCCATGGATTATATAGTCCATGGTGTCACAAAGAGTCAGACACAGCTGAGCGACTTCACTTGTCTTTTATGGGCTTCCCAGGTGATGCTAGTGGTAAAGAACCTGGCTGCCAGGAGACATAAGAGACATGGGTTCGATCCCTGGGTTGGAAACTCACTCCAGGATTGTTGCTTGGAGAACCCCATGGATAGAGGAGCCTGGGGCTACAGTCTATGGGGTTGCAAAGAATCAGACACGGCTAAGCAACTTAGTAAGCATGCATGCACTTGTCTTTTAACGGGCTTCCCATGTGTCTCAGTGGTAAAGAATCCGCCTGCCAATACAGGAGACTCAAGAGATGCAGGTTCGATCCCTGGGTCATGAAGATCCCTTGGAGGAGGAAATGGAAACCCACTTCAGTATTCTTGCCTGGGAAATCCCATGAACAGAGGATATGGTGGGCTATAGTCCATATGGTTGCAAAGAGTTGGAGACGGCTGAGTGATAGAGCAGAGCAAAAGCCCTTGTCTTTAATGGGAGTTTGGGATCAAATTCCTGGGACTATCACAACCTCTGCATTTCTCTTGCCTCTGACTGGACAGAGAGTGACCTCAGTCTCTTGGCAGCTTAGAACCAGGGAGATAAGCTTCCAAAGGCCTTTGCTGGAGGGCACTAGGGCCCCGCCACCAAGCCACATAATTAATTAGATCCCACTGAAAGCATGCCTTATTATCGGTCTCCTCTATATGTACTTTCTATAAATTATAAATTAAAAAATAAATAATAAACACCTTTTTAATTGCATATTCTCTTTTTTCCCCTCCTCTTGTCAATTAAAGTGAACTTGCAAAGCTGCTTAACACAAAAAAGCTACACAGCCATCAACTCCTGTTAAATGTGGTACAAGCCGTTACACTGATTTTCCCATAGCTGCGAGATTAATCACAGATAATCATCACAAAAGGATCACACCTGTATAAATAATATAAAAATAGCAAAATGTCCAAAGTGGAACCACTGACAAAAGAAGAAAACCACTCAAACATGGGTAATTTTGACTTACCACTTAGGGGACAAAGGAAAGGAAACAGAGCTAAATGCTTGCTCTTGAAAAATCCTAGATCTGGTCTGTTTGATGAGGGATGTGGGACCAGGAAAGTGCTGAAGTTCTTGACTGGCTCTGGGATGGAGGCAGCCTTTATATATTCATTTTCTAAAGAATTTATTTATTGATGATGGTGCTGGGTCTGCTTTGCTGCACCCAGGCTTTCTCTGGTTGCAGCGAGTGGGGCACCTCTCTCGCTGTGGGGCACAGGCTTCTCGCTGTGGGGCATGGGCTTCTCGCTGTGGTGGCTTTTCTTATTGTGGAGCAAGGGCACTTGATGGTTCCGTGGCTTGGGCAGATAGAGACTCAGCCAGCATCTTTTGGTTCCTTTTCCAGTGGATCACTTGAGGAAGAAGGGTGTAGGGCACTGGGTTAGGTGAGGAGAGGTAGTCATCTTTCTGCTATGACCTTAGGGTTTCATGAAGGGATGGAGGTTTGCAGCCAGTTTCAAAGCAAGAAAGGCACTCGCCCTGGGAAGAGGACCCTGGACCAAAGGGACCACCACCATGTGTGGAGAATGAAGGTATCGACATCACTGTGCTGTCTTAGAACCAGGTGTGGGTGACGGGACAGGCAGGCTAGGGCTCACGGCGCCGGCTTGAATGGTGTTCTGCCGGTGTTTGAGGCTACCATGTGTGTTTTTCGTGTGTGGAGTGAAATGAAGCGGAGCTTGGGCGACATCTCAGCAGGTTAGATATGCTGAGGTCTAAAGTGTTTCTCTTCAGATTGTGGACGAGAATACTGCTTCTCTTCTGACTGAACTGGCCCCGCATTTGAGATTACAGGGAGTGTCCAGTCAGTATCTTTTATCAACACTTGAAAGCTAACATTTGAAAAGGAGAAGGCTTAACTTCCTCCTGCCTGGTCTTCCCAGCACCTGGGGGAAGGGTTTCACATGCTGCGCTGGGATTCACAGCTGGGCCAATGGGGCCCGAGCCCCAGGCCACACCCCAGAGTCCCCTGTGATCACCCGGTCCTCCAGGAAGCCGAGACAGGGTCGCTCAAGCTGTTCCGCATGTTGCTCTCCAGTGTAACCTTCAGGTGGTTCTTCCCTTCCTCCCTCTAAAGTCCTGTCTGGTTTTGCTTTGGAATCATGTGGTTGTCAGTCCTCAAGATGGCAAGACAAGGTGTCTGCGGGCTAATGAACAGCTGTGGGGAAGATAATTAATGCTCTCCGACCTTCCTTACAGACTTCACCACCTTGCTGCAGCACCGCCAGCAACATCTGTGCTTCCTAGCAGCTAAGCTGTAAAACACTCTTCTCTACTCTTCACGAAACAACTGTCAGACGGGCCAGCACCCACCTTAAGGGCAAAACTTACAAAATGCTACACGCGACGAGCGGTGCTGTTCCCAAGACACAGGTGTTGAGTCTCTCCATGAGAGAAGAGGGATGAGAACTTGGGACGTATTTGCTTCTGGTGTGGATGTGGAGGGAAGGCAGAGGTGGGGGACAGGAGGACAGAAAGGCTTTCAGTCCTTCCTTCCAGGAAGCTTGCTGAACCTGCAGGCTTTGGAGCCAGTCCAGAAGTGCTCCGTCAGTCACCAGGGGAGAGGGTGGGGTCCTCTGATACTCCTTAGTGGTCTCATCTAGAGGCTGCATTCAGAATAATGAGAAGCAATGCACAGGCGCCATGCGGAGCAGACCTTTGTTGTAGGGACTTAGTTCAGCCATTCTAGTGTGTACTTTCCACATATCAGACCTGGTCCATGTTCTGTGGTCTCTTTTCAACCTCAGACATAACAATATTTTATTTAAAAAATTTATTGGAGTATAGTTGATTTATAATATTATGTTTATGCTATACAACAAAGTGAATCAGCATTAGCTATACATATACCCCCTCTTTTTTGGATTCTCCTCTCATTTAGGTCCCACGGAGCACTACTGAGTAGTTTCCTGTGCTCTACAATTGTTGTTGCTCAGGTGCTAAGTCATGTCTGACTCTTTGGGACCCCATGGCCTGCAGCATGCTAGGATTTCCTGTCTTTCACTATCTCCTAAAGTTTGCTTAAATTCATGTCCATTGAGTCAGTAATGCCATCCAACCATCTCATCCTCTGCTGCCCGATTCTCCTACTCTCAATCTTTCCTAGCATCAGGGTCTTTTCCAATGAGTCAGCTCTTTGTATCAGGTGGCCAAAAGATTGGAGCTTCAGCTTTAGCATCCGTCCTTCCAGTGAGTATTCAGGGTTGATTTCCTTTAATATTGAGTGGTTTGATCACTTTGCTGTCCAAAGAACTCTTCTCCAACACCACAGTTTGAAAACATCAATTCTTTGGCACTAAACCTTCTTTATGGCCTAACTCTCAGATAAGTATGTGACTACTGGTAAAACTGTAGGTTTGACTATAAAGGACCTCTGTCAGCAAAGTGACATCTCTGCTTTTAAATATGCAGTCTAGGTTTGTCATAGCTTTCCTTCCAAGGAGCAAGTGTCTTTTAATTTCATGGCTGTGATCACTATCTGTTGTGATTTTGGAGCCCGAGAAAATAAAATATGTCACTGTTTCCTCTTTTTCCCCTTCAATTTGCCATAAAGTGATGGTATCCAATGCCATGATTTTAGTTTTTTGAATGTTAAATTTTAAGCTAGCTTTTTCACTCTCCTCTTTCACCTTCATCAAGAGACTCTTTAATTCTTCTTGACTTTCTGCCATTAGGGTGGTATCATCTGCGTATCTGAGGTTGTTGATATTTTTCCCAGCAATCTTGATTCCGTTATATGTTCTATACAGTAGGTTCTCATTAGCTATCTATTTTACATACAGTAGTTCAAACACAGCAATATTTACTGAGTACTTATTACACCAGAAATGGTTTTAGGAGATTTTGATAACTTTGCACATGATGAAAATGCTTTAACAATAATGTCAACGTTTTCCCCCCTGGTTTATGAGTGCTAATTTGCATGTTTATGATTATGACTTGAGTCCCAGCTGCATTTGCAAAACCTCAGTCTCTTTGTAGTCTTGCCTGCCCACTCTCAACCCCCATCCACGTATTCCTGGGCATTCCCGGGGGATGTCTCATCAGTGGTCAAGGATGTGCCTCTCATGTTCTCCTGAACCTAGCTCTTCATTTGTCTTTTATCCACAGGACCCTCGAGGGAGGGTATCCTGATGCTGGTACCTTCCTGACTCAGGTGTTGGCTTTTGATGCTCTCTCCCAACATCACTATTAGTACTTTACTGTACATCACTGTCGCCCCTTGTTCTCTGTGCCCTGGAGTGGCACTGGAGTGTCTGGGGTAGCACAGATATTCCTGTGAAAACAGCGCCTTTGCTTCTGCTTATGACCCCTGTCTGTATTAGGCAAAGCCCAACTGGAAATCGTATACACAGGATCCACTTATTTCCTTACTTCCTTTATCCCTCCATGGATGGAGCCCCAATCTCCTCTCCTAGCAGGCCACTTCCTCCCCTTGCAAGTAAGTACCTGGCCTGTGAGGTGGCCATACACTTCAACTGGCCGCACACAGGCTGTTTTTGACCTTAGCCCACCATCGAGTAATTCAACTAACATCAGGTCTCAAATTGCCTGTCTAGGGGACGTTCACTGGTGTTACAAAGAAAATGACATGGCATGGTGCAGATAAGGTCTAAATAATTTTGAATTAAAGCAGAAGACTTTCTACCAAACAAACTTGAATAGTACCCTTGCTCAGAAGAATATGGAGACTGTGCTGGCCATGGAGCTCAGGATGGGAACTTGCTGCTGGAGGGTTAAAGAAGCAGCTTTACAGAGCTGAGAAGGGTGGCACCTTCTTACAAATGAACTGCAGTCAGTTCTTGAAAGGCTATTCTCTGGCGAAGTACTTAAGACTAAAACTACATTTCAGCCTCAAGGAAGCCAGAAAGGCAGAACCACGTGGGGCCATCAGGAAAGGGCTCAGGCAGGCCTAGGGCTGGTCCCTGCCTACAACTTATCACAGATTCTTCAGCAAGGATGCACAGGAGAGAGACATTCATATTTACTGCCTCTCTCTACACATTCTCAATAAATCCTTAAAAAATCCTTAGTAAATCCCCAAGTTAAAAACTGTTTGTTGTTGTTTAGTTGCTAAGTCATGTCCAACTCTTTGCAAGCCCATGGACTACAGCCTGCCAGGCTCCTCTGTCCATGGGACTTCCCAGGCAAGAATACTGGAGTGGGTTGCCCTTTCCTTTTCCAGGGAGTCTTCCTGACCCAGGGATGGAACCCACGTCTCCTGCATTGGCAAGCAGATTCATTACCACTGAGCCACCGTGGAAGCCCAAACACTTGTTAGATGTTGCTAAAATAGAGACCCAGGCCCAGACAAAATATGCTTGACTAATGGAGTTGAGTCTCTGGTGCCTAGACTTTTTAAAACTGTGTCTATTAGAGAGGCTTAGTTCTTTCTGAACCTACCAAGTAGTTAGTCTTCATTATCTGATTTAACATTTTTCCTTGATCTATGGAATCCGTTTGTTTTGAGCCTGGCACAAGAGTTCGTCATGATAACTGCCCCAGGGGAAAACAGAATAAAGGCAAGCCCTGACCCTCGAGTTGCTCACAGTCTAGAGGGAGAAAGGAATGCATACATGCTTAGTCACTTAGTCTTGTCCAACTCTTTGTTACCCGTCTTTTCGACTGTAGCCCGCCAGGCTCCTTTATTCATGGGATTTTCCAGGCAAGAATACTTGTGTGGGTAGGCATTCCCTTCTCCAGAGGCTCTTCCCAAATCAAAGATCAAACCTGGGTCTCCTGCATTGCAAGTGGATTCTTTACTGTCTGAGCTACCAGGGAAGCCCAGAGGGAGAAATGGACAAATCCATGGCAGAGGGTGTGAGAGTTGGTATCCAGGAATACGTAGAGGCAGCCAGAAGAGAAGATGCTATAGGGAAGATGCCAGCATCACATTTGATGGGGGTGGCTGAGGGGCAGGATTAAGGAAGGCTTCAGAGTGGCGGTAACTCTAGAGCTGAGTCTTAATAAGTGAAAGGGATTCTCAGAGTAAATGGTTGGCATAAAAATATGAAGCATTGGGGAGCATGATGAATCTGAAGAATTATCAGCAATTCACTATAGTTCAAAATTTTGATGTGAGTGTATTGGGGCTAAGTTAAGAGATCTGATGGGAAACCAGGTCACAGAGGGCCTTGGAAGTGAAGGTAGTTATGCTAAGGAGATCATAGATTATCCAAAAGCCAACAGGAAACCGCGGACTGATTTAAGCATGGGACTGACATGTTAGAGTTGCCTTTTAGAGTGTTCACTGCCCATTTGAGCGGGCATTTCACTTTTCAGCAGGCATTTCACTTTTCAGCAGTCGCTGGTGTAGGTTTTCTTCTGCCTGGCTTTAGAAAAACATCTTCCAGGCAGGTAGAGCCGTGGAGGAATACATCAAATTTTCTGAAATAATATGGTGTGAAAGAAAAAAGTATTATTTCTGTCCAAATAATGATGTGCTGGATAATAAAAACTGTAACAATAGCTGCATCATTCCTTATTAGAGGTGAGATGGAACTCAGTCTTGAAGGCAGTGGTGGAGAATCAATAAGTGTATCTGCGATTCTTGGTTTCTTCATGGTTTTCCAAAGAACCGGAAGAGAAGCACTGTCCTCTTGGTTGAAGATGTGAGTGGATAGCTACAAATCCTACAGAATTGCTATCTCTGAGGCTTTGGTGGTCTGTTCTCAGTTTACATATTTTGACCAGCTCCAGCCTGGAGAGTTTTATATGTGCCCATTTTGGACAACGTGAGTGATTGAAGCATAATGTTGAGGAGCCTTAACTCTTTGTCCTTGGAGAGCTATCTTGGTCTTTTCAGAGGACACATGTTGACATGGACTGGAGTCAACCTTGTGAGTGAGAAGAGGAAGGGACTGCTAGTTGGCTTAAGACAATTTCACTGGCTGCTCAGTTAATACTGTTCTCAGCCTTATGGATTTCGAGTTTTTATTATCCAGCACACCATTATTTGGACAGAAATAATACTTTTTTTTTTCCCCCACATTGTGTTATTTCAGAAAATTTGATGTATTCCTCCACGGCTCTACCTGCCTGGAAGATGTTTTTCTAAAGTCAGGCAGAAGAAAACCTACACCAGCGACTGCTGAAAAGTGAAATGCCCGCTCTTCACAATGTAATTACCTTGACAAGTATTTCTAATTGCCACTTCCCTTCCTCCAAGCCCTCCTTTTCTTCAGACATTGCGAATTTCTGGTAATCTTGGGTTATTATCACACTGAGCTGCTAACCTGAGTCTTGACACTCCTCTTGGAGACCTGTGTCAGAAATAATTATAGCTGAGAGAGGTGATTCTTCCTTGGTTATTAGCAGTTGCTGGTGTTGGTATCTAACATTGATTAGCAATTTGGAACACCACGTTCCTTGGACTTTGTTTCTTCTTCCGTTCCTTGGAGGACAGAGCACATTGTTCTTCATTTCCTATGCCTCTGTTTGCCCTTGTCTCTGTCTGTGTGTTTTGTGAAGGTTCCTTTCATGCTCCACTGATTTATTTACTTGTAATCTTATTTTCTGCTCTCTTGTTTTTCAAACCGTTTGCGTGCCATGGGTGAGGTTGAGAGACTTCACCTCTTGGAATTGGATACTGGGTGTGGTTGTGGGAGTTCCAGGAGCTGAGAACTCCCATTTAGGGCCATTTCAGTTCAGTTCAGTTGCTCAGTCATGTCTGATTCTTTGTGACCCCATGAATTGCATCACGCCAGACCTCCCTGTTTATCACCAACTCCTGGAGTTTACCCAAACTCACGTCCATCGAGTTGGTGATGCCATCTAGCCATTTCATCCTCTGTCTTCCCCTTCTCCTCCTGCCCCCAATCCCTTCCAGCATCAGAGTCTTTTCCCTTGAGTCAACTCTTTGCATGAGGTGGCCAAAGTACTGGAGTTTCAGCTTGCATCATTTCTTCCAAAGAATACCCAGGACTGATCTCCTTGAGAATGGACTGGTTGGATCTCCTTGCAGTCCAAGGGACTCTCAAGAGTCTTCTCCAACACCACAGTTCAAAAGCATCAATTCTTCGGCACTCAGCTTTCTTTACAGTCCAACTCTCACATCCATACATGACCACTGGAAAAACCATAGTCTTGACTAGTTGGTTAGTCAGCAAAGTAATGTCTCTGCTTTTGAATATGCTATCTAGGTTGGTCATAACCCTCATTCCAAGGAGTGTCTTTTAATTTCATGGCTGCAGTCACCATCTGCAGTGATTTTGGAGCCCCCCAAAATAAAGTCTGACACTGTTTCCACTGTTTCCCCGTCTATTTCCCATGAGTGATGGGACAAGATGCCATGATCTTAATGTTGAGCTTTAAGCCAACATTTTCCCTCTCCTCTTTTACTTTCATAAAGAGGCTTTTTAGTTCCTCTTAGCACCCTGTAACCCAGGGCTCCAGGCTTCCTTGGTGGCTTGGTGGTAAAAGAATCTGGTTGCAGTGCAGGAGATATGGGCAGTGCAGGAGACGCAGGTTTAATCCCTGAGCCAGGAGAAGAAAATGGCAACCCACTCCGGTATTTTTGCCTGGGAAATTCCATGGACAGAAGAGCCTGGTGGTTTACAGTCCATGGGATGGCAAACAGTTGGACGCAACTTACCGACTAAACACCACCAACCAACCCAGGTCTCCAGCAGCAGCAACAGAGAGGATAGAAGGGAGAGGTGAGGCTGGACTGAGCAGCAACTGGGAAAGTGAGGGGTTGCTGCCTGCACAGATGCCTGCTGCCAAGAAGCCTGCTTCTTTCCTTTTAGACAGCCTTTCTCCTGTTTGTTAGCTGGGATTGCTATGGGGTGGGAGATGGGGGGTGAAGTTTATAATCATAGCTCTGAAAGGATTCTGTCTGCTTGCATGGTGCATGAAGTGCATATCCTGCCTAATTAAATATCACCCCTGTTCTGAAGCGGCTCTCTTTTGTGTGGCTGCGTAGAATCAAAAGAACTTCAGGAAGGAACACAGAGCAATTCCTCTGAATTCTAGCTCTGCTTCCTTCTTTCCTCCCTCCCCTCTCTCTGTCTTTATTTCTTGGATTAGCTGAGCAGAAAATTAAAATTAAGATAATTTCTTTCCTGGTCTGTTTATTCTTCTTAAGATTTACTAAAACCAGAGTTCAGTCCCCAACTATAGTTGACCCTTGAACAGTGTGGGGTTAGGGGCACTGATTTTCTGCACAGTGGAAATCCTGCAGGTAACTCACAGTTGGCTCTTTTTATACATGGTTCCTTGGGACATGCAGATTCAAGCAACCTTGGATTATGGAACCTGGATCATGTAGTATTTCCCACTGGGAAAGAAAGTGTATGTAAGTAGACCTGTGTATTCACGTTTGTATTTTTCAAGGCTCGGCTGTATAATATGGGTGCTTCTGTGCTACCGTGGGGCCTTCCCATGTGGCTCAGTGGTAAAGAATCCACCTGCCAATGCAAGAGACACAGGAGACATGGCTTTGATCCTGGGGTTGGGAAGATCCCCTGGAGAAGGAATTGGCAACCCATTCCAGTTTTCTTGCCTAATGTGGTTGCTGAGCCTTATGGGGGCTCTTCCATACTTCTGTCCTGGGATAGATACAGTTTCTTAGACTCCGGATCCCAGCTCTTTGAAAAGGCAACTGTCCTAAAGTTCTCCCTGCAATTGAATTTACTGCAACATAGGGTTGAATGGCCACTGGAAGTCTAGGATCTCAGTGTAACAGCCTCATGTGACATATAGTTTATGTGCTCATTTATTTTTCCATTCAGTAAACCTATATTAAAACACTTTATCATGCTGGGTGATAATCTAAGCATTATTGATATTTATTGAGAATCAATTATGTTTCAGAAACTTGTACACCTATCATTGGAGTGACTCGGTTGCACAGGGCTTACTAACATAGACTTTGAACTTAAACAGATCTGTTTGAAGTCCCAGTTTCATCAACTGATACATGTGTGACTTTAGTCATATCCACTAACTTCTCTAAGCTTCAATATGCTTATCTGTGAAATGGCAGTTATATTACGTCCTACCTGGCAAAGTCGTTGATAGAAATAAATGACTTAATGCATATGAAGAACTTATATTACCTGGCACAGCATAAATTTACATGATCTTTTCTCATTTAATCATCACAAGATCCAGAAAAATATCTTTGATTATATTGTAATTCTATTTAGAGGACCCAATATTGCATATTTTGGAGAATTTTATCCAAGATTTTAGAACTTTAAACCATAATGTTAACACTGCTTCATAGTTGAAGCAACTGAGATGCAGAGAGGTGGTGGAATCAGGGCCCACTCCAGGTCCCACCGACTCCCAGGCCAGGTCTCCACTGAGACTTAACATCCCCCCTCACTTACATTATAATCTTCAGGGCCATCTGGAGGGAATCTCTTTGAACTGTGTAAGAGTGTTTACCACTTACCAATGTTAGAATCATCCCTCCCTTGTTTGAAGGCTGAGTACACAGTTCATATTTTCCAGACCATTTTCATCTCTTCTCTGTGTGCACTTTGGGCCTTCCGTCCTCATTAACACCTCGACCAGAAAGGAAATGTAAAAGGAAATAAAACTTAAGCCACTCAGTTTTGTTCTTTGTTAACAGCTCTTTTTAAAAGATATGGTGGATGGGGAGGCTGACTTTTAGCTACAGTGGGGTTTTTTTTTTTTTTTTTTTTATAGTCACAGATTTAAATTAGTTGGGCTACCTTTCTGGATGTTACTGTGAATAAATGAGAGTTGTTTTTCTGAGTCCCAGTGGGCCTGTGGTCACAGAGACCCCTGTCTGCCCAGCCAGCAGCTCTGGCCTTTCCAACTCTCGACTCTTTCTACTGGTGCTCCCTTTATAGACACTGCACTGGGGGCTTTTCATTTTGCATCAGAGACAGAGAGGATTCTCTTTAAGGTCACACATTTGTTAGGATCACCATGTTGCATGGGTGAAAGGAGGCCTAGATTTGTGCAGGGTGGTGGCCCTGGGCTGATTTGAATTAGAAAAACACAGAACTGGAAATCAAAACATGTCAGACATTTCTTTTCCTTCTTTTTATGTTTTAAAACCTAGCTCACTTTCTAGCTGTACCACATACTCCTTGGAGAGTAAAGCTTTCCTTAGGGTCTCCCCATTGCTTGTTATCTGGACTACATTCAGCCAGGGCCTGGGAGGGTAGCCTGGCAGCCGAGCCTCTATCAGCCTTATCAAGTGGACCTCCTTCTGTTGGTTTTGATCTTGTGAGCATCAGCAGAATACAGTCCTCTCATCCTTGCGCTCTTTTGACCTGCCCCAGCTCTTAATTTCTTCTTCCCTGTTTATCACAGAACTCCGACATATCCTTTTGTCTTTTATCACCTAATAGCTTTCTCCTATCACCTGACTTCCAGCAACCAAGTATGGGCTGAATCTTAATGGTGGATATTACACAACTGCTTGGGAACTGGGGATGGCAGCTTGGCTGAATAGCTTCCGTTTTCTCACCTCTGAAAGCATGGGGTTCTTCTAAATGGCACACGTGGTTGCATTTGGTACAACTTTCCTATGATCTTGTCAAAACTTGTTCCTCTTGAGACTGACAGAGCCAAACTGGAAAGCAGGCAACTTATACATAGTCTAATATTTTTATTAATCACATGATTTCAAATTCTACATCTCGCCCATCCCCCCTTTGAACTTTTGTTCAAAGTCTTTGCAATATTGTGAGAAGAAATGGGATACTGTGGGTTGAAACTCTGAGAAAGCTATTATTATAAACCTAAGGCATTATTACTAGTGTTTTAAGATTTCTCTCACGTAATAAAAAAGTAGCTTATTTGTTTTAAGAGGCCCCAGGTAATGCTCCCTCCTCCAGAATTTAGGGACACTCTTTTCATGATATATGCTTTGAGTTACAAATAATTGTTTTGAGATGAAAGATTTTTCCATAAGGTAGTTGGAAATTTTTGATAAATCTAGATTTTTTTTTATAAATAAGGAGGTCAAATTCAAGAAAAGTGATATGTTAGAGGAGAAAGTGTCAGAGGTCTTGGACTCAAATCCCAACTCTGTAATCACTAGACTATAAGCCCCTTAAGGGCAGGACTTTGTCTCCTCGGCACCCAAAACAGCACCTGGACAGAGCCCCTGGGGCCTGAGGTGCTTCATAAATATAACAGATGTTTAATGACAAGTAGAATAAAGAATGATAAGTAAAATAATAAAAATGAAAAATAACTGGGTGACCTTGGGCACCATGTTTAACTTTTCTGCGTCTTATTTCATTAACTCTAAAATTGAAGACTAGCCTCTGGAGGAGACAAGGATAAAGTGGCCCTGCTTTTGAGGAGCTGGTAGAGTAAGAAGCAAGAACGTTCTTTTTATCATTTAAACCATTTTCTTTCTTTATTGGAGTATGATTACTCTACAGTGTTGTGTTCGTTTCTGCTGTGCAGTGAAGCAAATCAGCCGTATGTAGACATACATCCCTTCCCTCTTGAGCCTCCCTCCCATCCATTCTCTAGGTTATCACAGAGCATGGCACTCAGCTCCCTGCACTGAGTGCAGCAGCTTCTGAGAAAACCATCCTTCAAAAACACCCATGTACCCCAGTGTTCATTGCAACACTATTTACAATAGCTCTCAATAGGACATGGAAGCAACCTGAATGTCCACTGACAAATGAATGGATAAAGAATATGTGGAACATCCCCTCTTAAGCGATCAGCGAGGCTGACTAGACGAGGAAAGGGCAAAGGGCATTACTGTTACTGCTGGCTGTTCAGAGGAATGTAAGAAACTCTAGGAAGCCCCAGTCCCGTGAGTTCCTGGGAAATTCCTCCACAGAGCAGCAGAACTTCTAGTAGGGACTTCCCCCTTTCATCCCTGTTCGTTTCTACATCACTGTCCTCCATCACTAACAGGTAAAACTCATCCTACTGAGAAGGCCTGAGCCTTCATTTCTTTGGAAGTCCTCTGCAAGCAATGACTTGTGCCTGGCATCCAAGTGCTGTATTCTGTTGGATCTTTAAGACATCTCATGAGGATATGCAACCTGGCAGGTTTAGACTGATGTGTTCACATTCTTCTGGCCCTCCCTTCCCCTTTAAAGAAACTTGAGTGTTTTTATTTGAGTCTGTCTGCTATTCCCAGAGCTTGCCAGGTGGCACTAGGGGTTAAGAACCCACCTGCCAATGCAGGAGATATAAGAGACACAGGTTCTATCCCTGAGTCAGGAAGATCCCTTGGAGGAGGAAATGGCAACCCACTCCAGTATTCTTGCCTGGAGAATCCTATGGACAGAGGAGCCTGGTGGGCTACAGTCCACAGGGTCAAAAGAGTTGGACACAGCTGAAGCAACTAAGCACACACACATGCTGTTTGCACCAAGATTTGGGACTGATATGTTTTTAATAGTTTGAGAAAGAGAAAATTCAGAAATAAGAGAGGTGAGTGGGTTGTCAGAACTGAAAGTTTTGGGGTTGAGTCTTGGGGAGAGAGAAAAAGGGACATTGCTATGTTTGGAGAGGAAGGAAGGAAGAAGGATTTAGGGATGTATAGCCTGCTGGGTCGGAGAAGGCAATGGCACCCCACTCCAGTACTCTTGCCTGGAAAATCCCATGAATGGAGGAGCCTGGTGGGCTACAGTCCATGGCGTCACTAAGAGTCGGACACGACTGAGCGATTTCACTTTCACTTTTCACTTTCATGCATTGGAGAAGGAAATGGCAACCCACTCCAGTGTTCTTGCCTTGAGCATCCCAGGGGTGGGGGAGCCTGGTGGATTGCTGTCTATGGGGTCACTAAGAGTCAGACACGACTGAAGTGACTTAGCAGCTGCAGCAGCCTGCTGAGTGTTGCTGCCCCACCGTGGAGTTCCAGGGAGGGAGACCTAAAGTCAGTACCCTGTGTATTGGGGTAAATATTTGGAGAAGACCCTTTGGTGAGCAGTGAGAGCCCTCCTAGGTCATGGTGGAATTGTGTAGGTTTGAAATAGAATCCTCAGCTTTTCCCATCAGGAGTATTTACACTACTCTGCTTCTCAAGAACCATAAATGTACTGGAAAAAATAAGTTAGCAAACAGGTCCCTCTCTTCAATTTTGGGAGACAGCCATGCTATATGAGCTTAACAAATATATTTAAAACTCTGCTGGGTTTCTGATTACAAAAGTCACGCTTGTTCATTGTAGAAAATACAAAAAAGCATCTAGAAGAACATAAATATTGCCTGAAATTCCCCTTCTGAGAGATGGCCGCTGTGAACAGTCTGGTGGACTGTGCAGTCCACACACACTTTTCTAACAAACAGGATGATCGTACTCATCATTTTGTAACTTGCTTTTTCACTTAACAATATTTATATATGTCTTATATATCTAGACTTCCCAGGTGGCTCAGTGGTAAAGAATCCACCTGCCAATGCAGGAGACTCAGGTTCCATCCCTGGATGGGGAAGATTCCCCTGGAGGAGGAAATGGTGGCCCACTCCAGTACTCTTGCCTGGAGAATTCCATGGATGGAGGAGCCTGATGTGCTGCAGCCCATGTGGTCTCAGAAAGCCAAAGACTGGGCAACTGAGCACAGAGGTGTGCATAATGTATTTGCCCTCAGTGTGGCTTTTTAACGTAGGGCCTGACTCTCAGCTGGATCTCCATGCTTACTGATGTGCCTGAGTAGATCAGGGCAAATATGGATTCTCCAGGTTTGCTCTGGTCCACGTGGAAGTTACCTCCGGTCTCTGCCTCACTCTGCTTTGCTCTGTCTCAGAAATTAAAGGGAAATGACTGAGCCTGAGCATGATGATGACCTTCTTGTCAAGGTGAAGAGTACTTCAACCCCTCTCCTGATCACATTCCTTTCAAGAAACTTGCTTGTTCTCCCCCTACACCTCATTGTTTTTCATATTTTTTGTGACCATGGTTATATCCCTAGCTCAGACGCTTAATTCTTTCCACTTAGTAAGCCATCATAAGAGGGTTCTTATTTGTCTTTTCAGGCTTCTCAGATGGCTCAGTGGTAAAGAACCCACCTGCCAATGTAGGAAATGCAGGTTCGATCCCTGGATTAGGAAGATCCCCTGAAGAAGGACATGGCAACACACTCCAGTATTCTTGCCTGGGAAATCCCATGGGCAGAGGAGCCTGGCAGAATCGGACAGGACGTAGTGTCTGAGCATGCACATACTTATTATCTACCCTTCAGGGGCTCTCCTCCAGCCTGCTTTGCAATTGTTGGTATATTAATCACATATTAAGCTATAGCCATGGTCTATCTTCTGCTCGAAATCATTTAGTGTCTTCCCGATACTGTCTATGTCAGGTTCAGACTCCTGGCATCCAGGATCTTTTTCACATGGCCTTTTGTCCCATACAAGGAAGGAAACTCGAACCTTTCTCTTTTTGTCTCCCCACCAAATTCATTTAGTCATAATCTCCTATGGATTCTCCCCTGCTCTTACCCCAGTGATTGGCCCTCCTCCTTTCTACCCCTTTGTTCCTGCCTTTGCACATACCCTGCTAATCCTCTGAACCAGAGTAGACTCTTCCCTGGCTTTTCTGCCTCCAGCCCTCCCCCTTCTACATTGCTCATCACACTGCACACAGAAAGTGCAATATGACCATCATGCACTCCCTTAAAATCTTTAATGGCTTCTTATAGCCTCTGGAAGAAGTCCCTAATTTCTTAGCATAACCTAAGTTTCTTTCTGATGTGTATCCCCCTATGTCCCTTTAACACCATTTTGATAACTGTTTTTGCCATGCAGCATGTAGGATCTTAGTTCCCTGACTAGGGATTGAACCCACGCCCTCTGCATTGGAAGCATGGAGTCTTAACCACTTGACTGCCAGGGAAGTCCTTGATGTTGATCTTGAATCACTCTGAGTGTCTTCAGTTCCCTGTGTGCCCCAGAAGTGCTTTCTGGTCCTATATACACTGCCCACCCTCTTTCATCTCCCCACCTTCCTTCTCTGTGCTCCTGGGTTTAGTGTCCATCCTAAGCACTTCCTCAGCTCCTTGTTCTCCCTGGTACTTGAAGTCCAGTCACATTGCATTATTGCCTTTTTACTTGTCTGTAAGGAGACTTCAGCTGCTTGAGGACAGAGATGATTTTTTATTTGTCTTACTATTTCCCTAACAGCTGATACAGTGGATACAGCAGATTCATTTAGTCATATTTGGTGTATGAATGAATGGGCAAATATCCCAAGATTATGTAGTGATGCATCAAGCATTCAGACAGAGAGGGAATGGGGCAGTGGGTGCTGATGGTCTTTCTTTGACAATGCGGGCAAAAGGAATTGTATAAATGGTTGTATATAACACACAATTCCCATGATTGCTCTAAGTCGTCATCCCTCTGTCTGTGCTTGGGGCTGTTGATACCTACACTGTTTCTAGCCTTTACAGTTAGAGTTTCTTTATGTGTTTGTGTGTGGACTGTGGCTGGAGCACTGTGCTGTTGGCTGTGATACTGGGGATGGCAGGGATCTCTGTCTGGGAATCTGAATGGAGTCATGACTAACATAGGATCATTTTGACCTTTGCTTATGATTTGATAATGATGGCAAGAACAATGATGATGATGAGGATGATGGAAAACACATAAAAATTTTACCTATATCAAGTTCAGGCTGGGCTGTAAGTATTGCTTTTATGCTGTACTGATCACAAGGCCCATCCCTAGTCTACAGTAAGCTTGACATGTCCCTGGTATAAGCCACTAAACACTGTGGAGTTGTTTTTAAGAGTCTCAGTGCTTTCATTCAAGGCTCACACATACAAAAATACAGATTGCTTTGCCCTTCCTTTTAAGACCCTTTAGCATCGTCCTGTTGCATTTGGATCTGAGATCTTTTTAATGGACTGTGAGGTCTTCTGAAGGAGATCAGTCCTGGGATTTCTCTAAAACTGAAACTCCAGTACTTTGGCCACCTCATGTGAAGAGTTGACTCATTGGAAAAGACTCTGATGCTGGGAGGGATTGGGGGCAGGAGGAGAAGGGGATGATGGAGGATGAGATGGCTGGATGGTATCACTGACTCAATGGACGTGAGTCTGAGTGAACTCCAGGAGCTGGTGATGGACAGGGAGGCCTGGTGTGCTGTGATTCATGGGGTTGCAAAGAGTTGGAAATGACTGAGTGACTGAACTGAACTGAACTGAGGTCCTACCATGATCTGAGTCCTGCCTGCTCTTTTCACTCTCCTTTCTTCCTTAATCATCCTGTTCCAGTCACTCCAACCTTCTCTTTGCCTCTGCAACATCTCTTCTTGCGCCATTCTCTCTGCCTGGAATTTTTTCCCTTTGCTTTTTGTGTGACTGATTGCTCTCTTGCGTCAAGTCCCAGCATGGTAACCATGACCACCCTTCTGAGGAGAGCCTTTCACTGCTCACTATCACTGTGAGCGTCTCGTTTTCTTCACAGCATTGCTCAATAACTGTAAGTATGAATTTATCTTTAGATATACCTATAGCTACTCTTCAAATCTAAACTCTAGAACTTACTAGCTGAAGGACCTTGGGCAAATTATGTAATCAAACTTTCACCCCATCATGTTCATCTGAAAACAGAGATATTTTTCTTGAGAGCTATTACTCTGTGCTATTTATTTAATATGGATTTATTTCAGCCTCCCAACAGAGGGGCACAGAGAGAGTACCCAATTGCCCAAGGTCACAGAGTTAGTTAATGGGGATGGGATCTGAAAACATTTAGTCTGGTTTCAGAGTCCATGCTTTTTACTGCTTTGCCAGCCTAAGTGCAAAAGTTCCTGGATTGCACCAGTGAGAAGCTTCCTCCTGAGCCCTGCCGAATTTTCTCTGAAAGTGTTTTGCATCATAGCAGGAATATTTACCAGCTTTCTAGATCCATCAGAATACTTGAATTCCCCCTCCACCCCCTTCCACCCCGCCTGGCCTCACTTACCCTCCTTGGAAGCAAATGTGGCTTTAGTGTCCCCCTGAAGGCTGGAAACCAAGCCCCATCTTTCAAGTTGGCCCTAATGAGGTAGAAGCAGGGGCCCTCGCCTTTATTTATTGGTAGCAGCTTTTAGACAAATATGCTGTGTGTGCTCCTGGCTGTATCTGCTGCCTAAAATAGCCAGCTACAGGGAATTCACTCCAGGGTTGATTCTCCTTTTCTTCCAGAAAAGGCAAGAACTGTGTGGGGAGGAGAACCTTTACTCTGAAAAGAATCGTGACATGCAGAGCTGGCCATACTGTTCCACAGATCAGTTCTGAGGACTCAGGAGCCTGGGCAGCAGGGGCAGGGGGCTTGGCCCAGGAGGATGCAGGCACTGAAGCCCCTCTTTCCCTAGTGGTCCTGCCATGAGTCCCTGACCATGGCATGAGAGGTGCTGCCGACAGACAGGCTTGGCCTCCCAGCTGCCAATGACAGATGTCATCACACACGAGCCCGCAATTCCATTTCCAGGGCTGGCTTCTCCTTTCTTTTATGAACAGAGTGTGCTGAAGGCCTGTGGGGATATCTCTGAGCATCCCGCCTAGTTGATGAGCCCCTCCTTTGGGGCTTTGCCTGCGGTAGCTGTGCTCCTCTCTATCCTTCATTCTACCAAGTATGTCCCTGTGCACCAGGCATGCAGCAAAAAACTCTTAAATGAATATATAACCCTCAGTGACTCTCAAATGACCCTGAGCAGATCTCCTCTGCAGGGAAGAGCATCATAAGGAGAGGAAGTGGCGTAAACGAAGACACAAGATCAGGGAATTGTGTATGCCATCAGGAAATCATAAACTTGTGCATTTGGCCCAAGATAGGATGCAAGTGAGGAGTGTAGGGGTTATTCTTTTGATGCCTTCAGTACCTATTTTTTTTGTCTCTTCTTTGCCTTTCTTGTCCCTGCTTTGCACCCCAGGAGGCTAACTTCTGTGGTCCAATTGTATGGGCTCCCTCGCCCTGTGCTTTGCTGTTGGAATTAACCAATAGAAGGCCCGGCAAGCCATCAGAGGTTGGAAATGAGGGGAAATCAGGTGGTTTGTTTTCTTCCCTCCTTCCTCCCCCTCCCAGGCTGGCTGAGGTTCTTGCAGAACTGCAGTCCCTCAGTCCTCTAGCGAGACTTGTGTCACGGCTCACCTTCCTTCATCATCAGCTTTCCCGGGATCTGGTAATACCATTCCTACTCTTGCTCCTTCAGGCCTAGGGGAAGTTACGGCTTCATTGATTCCTGGTCCCTGCGGGATTCACCTTCCCTTGTGTGCTGTGCTGTGCTTAATTGCTCAGTCGTGTCTGACTCTTTGCAACATCATGGACTGCAGCCCACCAAGCTCCTCTGTCCATGGGGATTCTTCAGGCAAGAATACTGCAGTGGGTTGCCATGCCCTCCTCCAGGGGGTCTTCCCAACCCAGGGATTGAACCCAGGTCTCTGGAATTGATGGTGGATTCTTTACTGCCTGAGCCACCAAGGAAGCCCAAGAATACTGGTGTGGGTAGCCTATCCCTTCTCAGGGGATCTTCCCTACCTAGGAATTGAACTAGGATCTCCTGCATTGCATCCAGTCAAGGCTATGGTTTTTCCAGTAGTCATGTATGGATGTGAGAGTTAGACTGTAAAGAAAGCTGAGCACCAGAGAATTGATGCTTTTGAACTGTGGTGTTGGAGAAGACTCTTGAGAGTCCCTTGGACTGCAAGGAGATCCAGTCAGTCCATTCTAAAGGAGATCAGTCCTGGGTGTTCTTTGGAAAGAATGATGCTAAAGCTGAAACTCCAGTACTTTGGCCACCTGATGCGAAGAGTTGACTCATTGGAAAAGACTCTGATGCTGGGAGGGATTGAGGGCAGGAGGAGAAGGGGATGACAGAGGATGAGATGGCTGGATGGCATTACCAACTCGATGGACATGAGTCTGAGTGAACTCCGGGAGTTGGTGATGGAGAGGGAGGCCTGGCGTGCTGCAGTTCATGGGGTCGCAAAGAGTTGGACATGACTGAGCAACTGAACTGAACTCCTGCATTGCAGGTGGATTCTTTACCAGCTAAGCTATCAGGAAAGCCCTCACCTTCCCTTGCTGGTTCCCTAATCCCTACTTGTACCTCCATAAACAATCCCCTGACTGAATTCTTTGTAATTGAGCCCTTTAGCGTGTGTGCCATCTATTTCTGGTTAAACCCTGGCCAATGCAGAGAATGGTGGGAGACGAGGCTAGAAAGATGGTGCTTAGCTAGATTTTGGAGAACATTAAGGACTATGTTCAGGATTTTATATTCTTTTGATCAGGTTACTTGGAAATCATTCAGTGTTTCTGAACACAAGAAGGGCTTGAGCAGAGGAATGTGGCAACAGTCAAAATGAAAAGCAGTGAATGCAGGAGAAGGTACAAAGGTGAAGAAGTGATGAAGAGGAGGGCTCACTGGTTGTGTGAGAAATGGAGAAGGAGCCTTTGAGGTTGAGTCCATATCTCTAGGACTAAACTAACAGGAAGGTACCACAGCAGAACTAGGAAATAGAGGGGAAGTTGCTGTTACAGTTGGCTGATGTTTTGAATGCCTCAAACCTTCATCTATAAATTGTGGTCATGGTTGTCCGCCTCAGAGGGACTGTGGCAGTGTCAACTAGTTCATCAATCACCCCAAGCCTGCTATAGCTCAGAAAATATCACATGGAGATGCTGCCTTCTTGGAAAAAGGCTACTTAGTAATCATGAAAATAAAACTTTGGTGCCTTTGAAGGTTAATCCACAGCAAAAGCATCTGGGGTTTGCTAGATAACAATGAGACCTCAAATAATTTTGTAGATGTGGTTTTTATTTAGAATTGAGATGAGGAGGCAAAATACACCACATGAGGACACCTTGGGGGAATGAGGGCTACTGAGCTTAGAGAAGGCTGTGGGGAAAAGGGGTTCATTTTGACAGAGCCAGTGGCAGCTCTGAGAGCCGTGAGTGGAGGTGCTCGGGAGGTAAGCTTCTACTGATAACACAAAGCAGCTTCTATGGATTGATTCACTCTCCCCATGAGTGGGACAGCCTCTTACAGAATGGTGAATGCCTGGTCCTGAATGGGATTAATTTGAAGCTCAACGGTTTCTATTCAGGTACTTTGTGAAATGACTTCCTTATTGGGCTATAAATTGGATGAAGAGAGTCACATACTATTCCATTTCCCTCAGTTCCTGCCCAATGACCTCCATGATTACATCTCACCTAAACACAGATGCAGAGGTGGGTTAATGGCCACAAGTCTACACCCAGCAGTGTCCAGGGTCATGGCCTTTCATTGCAGGAATGTTCCAGAAGGAACTGACAGGGGAAAGAGCAAATGGAAAACTCAGAAGTTGATAATACTCTTGGTGCTGATATTCAGTCACTAAGTCATGTCTAACTCTTAGCGACCCCATGAACTGTAGCCCGCCAGGCTCCTCTGTCCATGGGATTTCCCAGGCAAGAATAGTGGAGTGGGTTGCCATTTCCTTCTCTAGGGGATGTTCTTGGACCAGGGATCAAACTTGAGTTTTCTGCATCTGCAGGCAGGTTATTTACCACTGAGCCACTAGGAAAGCCCCATGATAATATCCTGTTTCCTATCAATTCAGATGAACAGCATGAGTTTAACTGGTCACCCATGTGGGTGGCAGATATGCAGAAGAGAGAACAAATGTGCTTTGATTCCCTAGTGGTTCCACCAGCTGGGGAGTTTCAAAGATGACTTTTTAAATCTCAGTTGAAATGGGACAAAGGAAATGTGTTGTGATGAAAGCATGTCTGCAATGTGGAAAGATGGCAAGTGAAGAATTTCTTGCTAAGTGGAGGCAGAGAAGAATCTCTTTAGGTCAAGTGGTGTTAAAAAGATACATGCTCATATAGAACCCTAATATTGTGAAGGAATTCAGAGATTTTTTTATACCTCAATCTTCCATTTGATAAATCATACATATTATTTACAAAGCAAGTTCAAATTTACAAACTGACCCATGTGCATTTTATCTTATGAGGCAGGTGTGGCAATAACTGTACTTAATGAGCAAGTTGAGATTCAGAGAGGCCAGGTTTCCTGTTCAAGGTCATGCATATGATAAAGAAGTGAGCCAGGCTTTGCCCATTAACCCTCTAGTCTTCCTGGTGGTGGTGGTTTAGTTGCTAAGTCATGTCTGACTCTTTGTGACCCCATGGTCTATAGCCCACCAGGCTCCTCTGTCCATGGGATTCTCCAGGCAAGAATACTGGAGATGGTTGTCATTCCTTTCTCCAGGGGATTTTCCCCACCCAGGGATTGAACCTGGGTCTCCTGCATTGCAGGAAGATTCTTTACTATCTGAGCCACTGAGCCACTAGTCTTCCTACCATGTCGTAATGGTAGATTAGATATTGACCAATGCTCTGCATTTATTTTATGCCAGATGCTGGGCTAAGCACTTTACCTGGGTTAGCCCACTCAGTCCTTGATAACAATCCCCATTTTCCATCTGGAAACAGAGGGTGCTCCCTCCAGCCTCTGGCTCTACTGAAGCACAGACTGCAGCTCAGTGTCAAGGTTGTTACAGGCTCACCTTGTCTCTAAGACTATGATGAAAGAGAAAGGCCAGTAGCATTCAGTTCAGGAGAGTGTGTGCACGTCTGCGCATGTACAGGGTATGCATGTACAAAGAGCTTCATGCTTTTCCTAAACTGCCTTCTAGCCACCCCCACTTGGTTATACTCCCAGCAATGGAAATATTCCATTTCTCAGACTAAACTCATTAGCTTCTCCCTAACATTGTTCCTCCTTTTGCCTTCTCCACCTCGTCCAGGTGCATCACCCAGGCTCAACACTGGGTATTTGTCTTAAAGACCTCTGGACTCTGCTTCAACAGAATTCTCACAGCCATCCCAGTCTGTCCAGTCCCACTGCTGTGCCTCAGGTCCCGTGTACATTACCTGGACTTTACACGTCAGTGTCCAGTGGGGACTCTCTCCTCCTGTTCCATTCCTCAGTCCACTCTTCTTGAGATTATCTCATTTGCCAGAAACATGGATCTCACCCTGTTGTTCTCTTTCTTCAAACTCTTCATTGGCTTCCCGTTATAGTCACTTATTCCTCGGGTGTGAATTGAGCAACTGCTCAGTGCCAAATGCTCTATTCGTGCTGGGTGTAGCAGAGTCAACCAAGCAGCTACAGAGCCCTGTCCTCGCGTGACTAGAAAAATGCATGCTCTTCAGTCTAGCATTCAAAACCATCTGCAGTTTGGCTGAACTCATCTTTCTGGCCTTTGTCACCTCTCCGCTGATCTGCAGGTAATATCTATATCTCCTGTCATCCTGTCAAACTGGGTATCATTAGTGTCCTTCTTTGTGCCTAGTTGAGTAGTTACCTGAACCTGGAGTTCCTGCTCACTTGTCCAAATTTCCTGTGACCTAACTCATCTGTATCTCTTTGTTGAATTCTCTCCAGACTCTGCTCTGGCCTTAACAGCTCTGGTCAGAGTTAATATACAGCACTCTTGCCTGGAGAATCCCATGGATGGAGGAGCCTGGTGGGCTGCAGTCCATGGGGTCGCTGCTAAGAGTCAGACATGACTGAGTGACCTCACTTTCACTTTTCACTTTCATGCACTGGAGAAGGAAATGGCAACCCACTCCAGTGTTGTTGCCTGGGGAATCCCAGGGACGGGGGCGCCTGGTGGGCTGCCGTCTCTGGGGTTGCACAGAGTCGGACACGACTGAAGTGCTTAGCAGCAGCAGCAGCAGCAGCAGCAGCAGCACACAGTGAGCACAGTGTTTTTGAATGTAATGGTCACGTTCACAGTCTGCATTATTTCTCTGCATGCCTGTCTTCTCCTTATACTGAGATGCTTGAGCATCCTTGAGAGGAATGTCTCATCCTCTTGGGACTCTGTGTTCTTGGGACGTTGTTCAGTGCTTGGCACATAGTAGGTGCCTAATAAATATCAGCCGCTTTGAAATGGTTAGAAGTGGAAGTTCTTAATGGTACTTCCCACCCTGCCATCATCTACCACCCCTCTGAGAGCTCTGTAAACAAGCTTACTGGGGCTTCCCAGGTGGCACCAGTGGTAAAGAACCCCCTGCCAGTGCAGAAGTAAGAGATGCAGATTCGATCCCTAGGTTGGAAGATCCCTTGGAGGAGTAAATGGCGACCCACGCCATTATTCTTACCTGGAGTATCCCTTGGACAAGTGAGCCTGGTAGGCTACAGTCCATGGGGTCACAAAGAGAAAGACTGAAGTGACAGCACGCACGCAGCAAGCTTACTTGTACAAATAAAGGATGTCTTTGCACACGGGTGTACAAGTGCAGGAAGGCGCTGGTCAGCCTCTAGGTGGCAGTGTTACTGTGCTCAAAGTAAGGTCGTGTGTCAAGTTGGGAAATCTTAGCAGCCCCTTAGGGCACCTGCCTTTCTATCCTCTTCCTCTCTCTTTCCTTTTTCCCTGTCTTTCTCTCTCCCTCTCCTCCTCCCATCTCCACTTCTACTCATCCATTCAGTCTCTTCATAGGTTTTTAGAAACAACAAGATGCCATCGTAAGGACCGAGGCAAATGTACAAGGTCTCCTGGAGACCCAGCCTCCTCCACTCACATACTTGGTGTAGAATTTTACTTCTGATACACTCCATTCACAGCTTGAAGATGTGGATGGGTTATGCGTTTCTGAGAACGGGAGATAGAAAGCAGCTGTTTTTAGAGGCAGCCAAGGAAGCAATTCAAAATGGCCTCGCACTTTTGGCTGGGTGTGTCGGGGCGCTGGGGGCTGAGGGAACACCTGGCTGTGCCTGGCAGACTTGAGACAGGCTTATGGACCAGGATTAGGGAGGCTGTGTCAACAGAGGGTGTTTCAGGTCAACCCAAGATGAGGTGGCCTGGCAGAGTGTGCTGGGGACCCACCTCAGAAGAGGAACGAGGGCAGGGGGTGATGGTGGCAGGGCCCAGCTGGGTGGAGGTGGGTGGAGGTGGGCAGCAGAGCTCCCAGGAGGGCTGCGAAGGCGGGGGGCTGTGCTCTCTGGGAACAAATCTATGTCTCTACGTGCCTGTTTTTCCAGCGTGCCCACTGTTTGAACAATTCAGCATTTCAAAGTGGGGGTGGGGATGGAGGAGGAGGGAATTATTAATTTAAGCATGAAAAATGTCAGTTTGCCTCAGAGCAGACTGCCTTTCTGTGCCCTGGCTCCTTTTGTGTGGTTTGGATTTAGACGTATCTGGAAAATCGTTTGCCCAGGACTAATAGGAAGGCTCACGGTGCTGCTTATTAGGACATGTGATGGGACTTCCTCTCACTGTGCGAACACAGCGGCCTTGTGCCACTGGTTTCTATTTTTTGTCACCAAGAAAACCTCTCTCTCTCACACATACCTCCCTCCACAAACTCCCTGGATTTCCACTCGTAAGTTTGTCTTTGAAATAATTAAAAACCCATTTGTCTTCCTCTAAATCTCATCTCTTAGATTCTTTTCCTGCCATAGGTTTAAGGTCATTTGATTTAGCAGAGGGGCCCTTTTGTGTGCAGGCAGTTAATGAATCCCACTCTTTCCTCCTGCCAAATTCCTCAGTATCTTTTACTTTCTAAATAGGAACTGTGTTTTCTGCTAATTTCTCCTTTGAGTAGCATGTATTTAGTTATCTGTGACTTTGGGGATCTCACTGTTATTGTCATCATTAACAAATTGGGGTACTGCCTTAAAAGAGGTTTAGGACTTTATTTGATTTGCTGTCTCCTTATAAAAATATGTTCTTTTTAGGAAATCTTTGTTTTATTCTGTCCCCAGTTCTCTGATTGGTGCCATTGAGCACTGATACACTTTGGGTATTTGGAGGTTCATGGGTGAGGTACCATGTTTTCCTGAACCTGGTTGGCACTTGTAGCCCTGTTGTCTGTTGGAGAGTCAACCTCTTCTCCCTCCATGCTTTAAATATGGGGAAAAATAAAGAGAAGAATCTGTCAGGTGGGCCTGGAGTTCAGCCACAGTCTTTAAAATTCTGCAAAGTTCTTTCAACCAAACAATATATTTTTTTCTTTTTTGTTGCCTTCTCTGATGGGCTTCCCAGGTGGCTCAGGAGTAAGAATCTGCCTGCCAGTGCAGGAAAAGTGAATATGATCCCTGAGTTGGGAAGATCTCCTGGAGGAGGAAATGGCCACCCACTCCAGTACTCTTGCCTGGAGAATCCCATGAACAGAGGAGCCTGGGGGGCTACAGTCCATGGGGTCTCAGAGTCGGACACACTGAGCACACGTGCACGTCTTCTCTGATGATTTCTCAAGTGTGGCTTACACTGCTTTGTACCTGGGCTGAGGCTGGCACCCCCTGTAGCTCTTTGCTGGGTTTCTCCTCCTGTTGTCGGATTCCTTGCAGCTCCACCAGTGAGCCTAAGGCAACTCACTGCCTACCCATGGGAGGTACGCAAAGCCTGCTCACTGTGCCTCTCTCCACTAAAGGATGTCTAGCAATTTTCTAAAATATTGCTATGATAGAAAAAGGAAGCTGTTCAGGAAAAGAAATGATGGCTCTAAGGGCACCCAATGGGCTGAAGTGTGACTATGGAAGTGGTTTCAGATTGGCTTAGTGGTTGTGAGTGGGTTTGCAAGTTGGTCAGATTTGGGTTCCAATCCCCAGTCCTTCCTTACCCTCCCCAGGCTTCCTTTCTTTATGTGAATAGGGATAATCATAGCTCCCCAAAAGGTTATCCTGAAGACTACATGACATAATGCGGGCAAAGTTCTTACACACTGCTAGAACATGTCGTGTGCTCAGGGAATGTCATCTGTGATCTGGGATTAAGATGATGACTCTTAAGGCTGGAAGGTACCTTAGAGATCACCTACCACCATCAACTACCATTTCTTCCAGCTGAGCCGATGCTCTTAGGCAACTGTCCACAGTCTCTCAGCAAGCTGGTGACAGCAACTTCTGCTGGAAGGCAGATCTCCTGACTCCTAACTCAGCACGCTTTCTCCTGCAGTTACAAGCCCTAGACCTTCCACCCTTTTCTGCTGATGGCAGTGGGTGGTGACACACCAGTTAGGATTACACAGTCATTCATTCAGTCACTATTTATTGAGAAGATGCAATGACAAGAATATCTGGATCCTGTATTCAGCAATCCTATTTTGTCACTGGGGGAATAAATTATGCAACAGTAACTAAAATTCAGAGCAGTATAATAGGTGGGCTTCCTGCTGGCTCAGTGGTAAAGAATCCACCTACCAATTCAGGAGACATGGGTTTGGTCCTTGGGTCAGGAAGATCCCCTGGAGAAAGAAATGGCCACCCATTCCAGTATTCTTGCCTGGGAAATCCCATGGACAGAAGAGCCTGCTACAGTCTACTGGGTCACAAAAGAGTCAGACTTAATGACTAAACAATGACAGAACAATGTAAGAAAGTACCTTGGAAGGCAGAGAATAGAGGCTACACAGAGCTGAAGGCTAAGGTAACATTCAGTGAAAACTTATTGGGCCTCTGTGACGTGCTAGGCATGATGGAACACATAACTTTAAGAGCAGGAACTGTCTCTGATTTATCTTTGCATACTCAGCAGCAAGTAGCATGGTGCAAGCAAGTGGTAGGTAGACAAGAAATGTCTGTAGGGGGAGTGAGTAACCCGAGTGCTCTATCTCCTATCATTTGGGATGATCATGAGGACTGGCTGGCAGGACCACCATTTCTGCTGTGCTTCCTCAGTTCTGTACCCTTAGGGGTCCACAGCAGGACAGCACCTCTCGGAAGTTAGCCCTGCGGTGGTTGCCATAATTGCTCTGCCTTAGGAAGGACTCTGCTCATAGGTGTCTGACTTCCCCTGGGGGGCCGTTCTCTCCTTTCCATCAAAGCCCTTCCCATGAGGTGTCCTGCACCCCATGCCCACAGCACTCTGCGCAATGCTGATCTGATCAGTGGTTGCATTCCGTGGTGTTATTGCCCAGCTTGGCTGCTTTGTCAGCAAGTGAGCTGAGAGGTGTGTTCTGATTTCTAGTGGGTTATGCTACTTTGGCTGGAGGGACCAAGAGGACCAGTGTGGGTAGATTTATTCCTCAAATAATCCTCCCCAGACACCTTTGTTGGCTGTCTTTGAGGAACAAATGGATATTGTCAGCCTTATTGATTTGACCTTTCCCCCTCTCCTGGTGGGCAGCGTCTGCGTCCTCATCACTCCTTTCTCTTGGGAGCAGTGAGACACTTTAGAGCCATTTCTAGGAAACCTCTGCCCTTCCCTTCGGCACTTTGGAGAAGGAAAAACATTTTGACATGAGTAC
Organism: Madoqua kirkii; assembly: GCA_006408675.1. Classification (NCBI taxonomy): domain Eukaryota; kingdom Metazoa; phylum Chordata; class Mammalia; order Artiodactyla; family Bovidae; genus Madoqua; species Madoqua kirkii. The sequence continues at coordinate 9,061 of SJYC01040046.1, read as the reverse complement.
AAAATAATGGAGTTGTAATACCCCAGACACTCTGTTTGTGTGGCACACTGGAGTCCATGGAAAACAATTTGGTGGACATAATTTTAATGTGGGGTTTTATTTCTGATGGAGGTTCCTTCTCTGCTGGGTTGGGCTTTGCAGTGATTTGTAGATGGTACACAAAGGAGAACATCCTGATTTTTTGCTCACTCTGCAGTAAGGGAAGGATGAGGGCTCAGAGAACCTTCTTTTAGTCTAGTAGTTAGGTCGCTGCTTTCAGCGGCATTGTGTGTTCATCATGTAGGGGGTGCGGGAAGGAAACAGGCTCAGAAGTGTTAGGCTTGGGTCACATAATCAATTTAAAAATTTTATATTTATTTGTTTTTTTTTTCTTATGAAGTTATGGAAGACTCTTGAGAGTCCCTTGGACAGTAAGGAGATCCAACTAGTCCATCCTAAAGGAAATCAGTCCTGAACATACATTGGAAGGACTGATGTTGAAGTTCCAATACTTTGGCCACCTGATGTGAAGCACTGACTCGTTGGAAAAGACCCCGATGCTGGGAAAGATTGAAGGAGGGAGGAGAAGGCAGGAGGAGAAGGGGATGACAGAGGATAAGATGGTTGGATGGTACCACCAACTCTATGGACATGAGTTTGAGTAAGCTCTGGGAGTTGATGATGGACAGGAAAGCCTGGTGTGCTGTAGTCCATGGGGTCATAAGGAGTCACACATGACTGAGCAACTGAACTGAGATTAGAGAAAAATCAGAAAATGACATAAACAAGATCAAGAAAGAATTATTAACACATCACAGTGCTAACAGCTTCCAGATACGTATCTGTTTTGAGTCAGCGTGGCCACTTCTCAGGGTTAGAGTGCAGAAATGGCATCACTCCTTCTCTCCACTGAAATAAGAATCAGGGCTGCTCTGTGTGAACTGAAGTTAATTATAAAAATATCTTGCATTTGTATCTTTTATTGAAATTATAAAATATACTTGTTTATCATCTTATTTAATCTTATAATGACCCTTTGATTTAGGTTGTTCTCATCCTTGTTATTGGAGAAGGCAATGGCACCCCCCTCCAGGACTCTTGCCTAGAAAATCCCATGGATGGAGGAGCCTGGTAGGCTGCAGTCCATGGGGTCGCTAGGAGTCGGACACAACTGAGCAATTTCACTTTCACTTTTCACTTTCATGCATTGCAGAAGGAAATGGCAACCCACTCCAGCGTTGTTGCCTGGAGAATCCCAGGGATGGGGGGGCCTGGTAGGCTGCCGTCTCTGGGGTCGCACAGAGTTGGACATGACTGAAGCGACTTAGCAGTAGCAGCATCCTTGTTATAATGACCTCCCCACCCCAAGACTCAGAAAGATATAGTGACCTTCTCCAATTAATTTTTAAAAAAATCTGGCTACACCATGCAGCATGTGGAGTCCCCAACTAGGAGTTGAGCCCACGCCTCCTGCATTGAAAGCACAGAGTCTTAACTAGTGGACCACCAGGAGAGTCATGACTTCCTCTAATTAAATAGCAGGTAAATGGCAGATCTGGGATTTGAAGTGAAGTTAATTTCAGAATTAAAGTTCAATTTATGAAATTCTAGAGATCTCATCATTTTATAAAGCCCTGTGTATCAGTCAGTGATTGTGACAATAATGCTGTGTGATAAACCACCTTAAAGCTCAGCGGCTCACAACAGATTGTGTATGCTGTCACTTACATGTCTACAGATGAACTGTGGCCAACAGGTTTAGCCTGGCTTTGCCTGGGAGGCTCTGTTTTCAGATTCAGGTTGGTTGTATTTGACTTAATCCTGTGTTTTGTGTTCACATCTGTTCCATGTTGTGTTTATTCTGAAGACCAAATAGAAGAAGAGGCTCTTCTCATGGCAGATCAGTGAAATACAAGATCTAGGATGAACCACATAAGCACATTGAAAGTCCTTGTTCCTACCATGTCTGGCCATAGTCCGTTGGCTAAAACAAGTCACAAGGTCAAGCCCATGCAACGAGGAAGGTTATAATACCCATAGTAGGAGGGGAAGGGAAGTGAGTAAGATAAGCCATCACAATCTGGCCTCTTATTCATTGTTCTCTTGTATGCAAAATATACTTATCCCCATCCCAACACTCTTAGATTACTTACCTTCTCTACACCAGGTTTGACATCTAAGATCTTGCAGTTATAACAAATCCTGATATGGCTTCTATTGACTGAGACATTTATGAAATAAAGAGACAAGTTATTTGCTTTCCAACCATGTTAACAGGAACAGAATAAATTCAGTGAGCACTCCATTTGAAAAAGGTAAGAAGGACAGGCCCATTGCAGTCACTATTGTTGTTCACTTGCTAAGTCATGTCCGACTCTTTGCAGCCCTATGGACTGCAGCACGTCAGGCTTCCCGTCCTTGGCTGTCTTCTAGAGTTTGTTCAGATTCATTGTCCATTGAGTCAGTGGTGCTTTCCAACCATCTCCTCCTCTGTCTCCTTCTGTCTTCAATCTTTCCCAGCATCAGGCCTTTTTCAATGTGTTGGCTCTTCACATCAGATGGTTAAAGTATTGGAGCTTCAGCATTGGTCCTTCCAATGAGTATTCAGGGTTTATTTCCTTTAAGATTGATTGGTTTGATCTCCTTGCTGTCCAAGGTACACTCAAAGAGTCTTCTCCATCACCACAATTTGAAAGCATCATTTCTTTGGTGCTCAGCCTTCTTTATGGTCCAACTCTGTCACTGATACACAGCAATTCTGAAACCCTGCTATACAAATTAGCCAGAGTTCCTTATTATGTCGGTTCAGAATGTTCTTTTATTATACTAGGCTAGGTGGTTGACAACTGTAAAGCCCAAGATAATAAATATTTTAGGTTTTTTAGGCCAGATAGTATCTGTTGCAACTTCTCAACTTGATGTTGTAGTAAAAAGCAGCACAAAAAATATTTAAATGAGTGGGTGTGGCTGTTTTGAGAAAACTCTATTTACTAAAGCAAGTAACAGGCAGGGTTTGACCTGTGGACTTATGGTTCACTGACTCCTGGATTAGGTTCTAGTTCTGTTCCCTGGAAGTGACTCACCAATCAATTGTTCTCCAATTCTTTTGGGTTCTAACATTCAGGAGGTCTTTATTCCATCATCGCCCATGCCTATCCACTTCTGAAGAGACCTTTAGAGAATACACATTTCTTTCTGGATCAGCAACTTTTCCAGCCTGCTTTCTTTTGATTTTTTTGATGTGGACCATTGACTCTGTTATAACAATGCTTCCATTTTATGTTTTTGTTTTCTGGCTGTGAGTCAAGTGGGGTCTTAGCTCCCTGACCAGGGATGGATTACATGCCCTCTGCATTGAAAAGTGAAGTCTTAATCACTAGACCGCCAGAGAAGTCCCTCAGCCTGCTTTCTGCTTATAGAAATTTAGGAACAGGAGATCTTTTGGTATCTCAAACAGTTAGTCCCAAGTTGAGAATATTTTACCAATACAGATGTCTCAAAAGTTTTGTGTCTCCTATGTCTGATTTTAGTCAATTCCATATTCAGTTCAGTTGAGTCGCTCAGTTGTGTCTGTGTCTTTGCAACCCCATGAATTACAGCAAGCCAAGCCTCCCTGTCCATCACCAACTCCTGGAGTTCACTCAAACCCACGTTCATCGAATGCAGCACGTCAGGCTTCCCCGTCCTTGGCTGTCTTCTAGAGTTTGTTCAGATTCATTGTCCATTGAGTCAGTGGTGCTTTCCAACCATCTCCTCCTCTGTCTCCTTCTGTCTTCAATCTTTCCCAGCATCAGGCCTTTTTCAATGTGTTGGCTCTTCACATCAGATGGTTAAAGTATTGGAGCTTCAGCATTGGTCCTTCCAATGAGTATTCAGGGTTTATTTCCTTTAAGATTGATTGGTTTGATCTCCTTGCTGTCCAAGGTACACTCAAAGAGTCTTCTCCATCACCACAATTTGAAAGCATCATTTCTTTGGTGCTCAGCCTTCTTTATGGTCCAACTCTGTCACTGATACACAGCAATTCTGAAACCCTGCTATACAAATTAGCCAGAGTTCCTTATTATGTCGGTTCAGAATGTTCTTTTATTATACTAGGCTAGGTGGTTGACAACTGTAAAGCCCAAGATAATAAATATTTTAGGTTTTTTAGGCCAGATAGTATCTGTTGCAACTTCTCAACTTGATGTTGTAGTAAAAAGCAGCACAAAAAATATTTAAATGAGTGGGTGTGGCTGTTTTGAGAAAACTCTATTTACTAAAGCAAGTAACAGGCAGGGTTTGACCTGTGGACTTATGGTTCACTGACTCCTGGATTAGGTTCTAGTTCTGTTCCCTGGAAGTGACTCACCAATCAATTGTTCTCCAATTCTTTTGGGTTCTAACATTCAGGAGGTCTTTATTCCATCATCGCCCATGCCTATCCACTTCTGAAGAGACCTTTAGAGAATACACATTTCTTTCTGGATCAGCAACTTTTCCAGCCTGCTTTCTTTTGATTTTTTTGATGTGGACCATTGACTCTGTTATAACAATGCTTCCATTTTATGTTTTTGTTTTCTGGCTGTGAGTCAAGTGGGGTCTTAGCTCCCTGACCAGGGATGGATTACATGCCCTCTGCATTGAAAAGTGAAGTCTTAATCACTAGACCGCCAGAGAAGTCCCTCAGCCTGCTTTCTGCTTATAGAAATTTAGGAACAGGAGATCTTTTGGTATCTCAAACAGTTAGTCCCAAGTTGAGAATATTTTACCAATACAGATGTCTCAAAAGTTTTGTGTCTCCTATGTCTGATTTTAGTCAATTCCATATTCAGTTCAGTTGAGTCGCTCAGTTGTGTCTGTGTCTTTGCAACCCCATGAATTACAGCAAGCCAAGCCTCCCTGTCCATCACCAACTCCTGGAGTTCACTCAAACCCACGTTCATCGAATCGGTGATGCCATCCAGCCATCTCATCCTCTGTCATCCCCTTCTTCTCCTGTCCCCAATCCCTCCCACGTTAGTTATACCTATAACATTAATAAATTTTGAGGGGTGCCTCTCTCTTGAGACTAACTTTAGCTATCTTGGGTTTATTAAATGTCCATGGGATTATGCTTTCTGTCTTTCTAGGAGCACTTTGTTCAGTTGATAGGAAATGATAAGCACCAATTTAGTCCTTTGAAAAGTTGTGACAGAGGATGTGAGAACTGTACCCTTGATATAGTCTTTGTCCTGAGGCCGATAAGATGGTAAAGTGAAAAATAGTTTTAAACCCCTGGAAATTCTGGGCTTTCTGTATTCTCTCTCAGTTTTGTTGGCCAGCTGCTCGGTTTCTTTTTAAACTCAAGTTTGTCTTGCAAAACCTTATCCAGCTGGTAACAACCAAATTATACTGTCAGCGTTCTGCCCTGACACTTTCTTACTCAATGCCTCAAGTTCATTAGGCACATTTTCTATCTTCCAAGTTATCCCAGATGAGTTTTGCCAAGGGCTTCATCACTGCATAACATGGGATGGCATGTTTCTAGCTCTCCATAATGATTTCCTCATCATCTGCTGCCTAATCACCAAACTACGGTCACGTATTTTAGACTTTCTTGATGGCAGGACTGCACTTCTGCTCAAAATTTATGTTGCCTAACTATTGTGACAATAATACTGCATTGTAAACTACCCCCAAATGCGTTACCTACAGTAATAAGCTCTTATGCTCACAGCCACCTGTGTCCTGGATGATTGTTATTCAACTGATCTCAGCTGACTTAAACTAATGAACCTGTCTTAGGTTGCATATTGACTGATGCTGGCTCCAGGCTAGGTTTTGGGCTCAGGTGTTTCTTACTGTTTCGGCCTAGACTATAGAGGGGCAGCAGCAGCTTTGGGGATAAGCTCTTTTTATACTGTTATCACTGAGTGCTAGCCCAGTCAAACTACACATGTAAAGCTTCTTCTTGCATCATACCCACTAACATTCCACTGGACAAAGCAAATGACATGACCGAACCTAACATCAGTGGAACAGGGAAGTATTACTCTGTCTGCAGTGGAAAGGGGAAGGAATGACTTTTTAGATGATTTCATTCAAGTGATCACCCTAGGGTTTACTTTCAAAATGTTGGTGTCAAAAAGAGAAAAGAAATGGATATTTATCAAATTCTTACTCAAGATATCTGGCTTTTCAGTTTATTCCTCATCACAGCTCTACGACCAAGTTCTGACAAATGGGATGCAAGTGATGTGTGAACTTTTGGATTGGGTCCTTGAAAGAAACGGGCATACTCTCCTGTTGCTCCTTTCTAACTCCTGATGGCTGGGACTTAAAGAACCTCTTAGGTCCCAGATGAAAGCCACACATTGTTGATGGCAGGCTGCTTTCCAGTTCTGGACTGTTATGCGAATGAGAATCTTTGCTCTTGTTTAAGTCACATTAAAAAAGAAACCTTTGTTACAGTAGCTTTGCTGTTGTTCAGTCACTAAGATGTATATGACTCTTTGCAACCCCAGGAATAGCAGCACGTCAGGCTTCCCTGTCCTTCACTCTCTCCCAGAGTTTGCTCAAACTCATGTCCATTCAGTTGGTGATGCCATCTAACCATCTCATCCTCTGTCACCCCCTTCTCATGTCCTCAATCTTTCCCAGCATCAGGGTCTTTTCCAATGAGTCATTTCTTCGAATCAGGTGGCCAGAGTATTGGAGCTTCAGCATCAGCATCAGTGCTTCCACTGAACATTCAGGGTTGATTTCCTTTAGGAGTGACTGGTTTGATCTCCTTGCTGTCCAAGGAACTCTCCAGTCTCCTCCAGCACCACAGTTCATAAGCATCAATTCTTCAGTGTTCAGCCTTCTTTGTAGTTCAACTCTCACATCCATACATGACTACTGGAAAAAAAACATAGCTTTGGCTACCTGGACGTTTGTTGGCAAAGTGATGTCTTTGTTTTTTAATACTCTGTCGAGGTAAGTCATAATTTTTCTTCCAAGGAGCAAACATCTTTTAATTTCATGGCTGCAGTCACTGTCTGCAGTGATTTTGGAGCCCAAGAAAATAAAATCTGTCACTGCTTCCACTTTTCCCCCACCTATTTGCCATGAATAATAGGACTGGATGCCACAAATTATACATAATACTTTTAAATTGTTACACCATAGTGGAAAAACTATCTTGTTTAAACGACTGCATTTTGTCTGTTAAAGGAACATAGTTGTTTTCTTAAAGAATAGAGATTGTTATATTACCCTTCATGGTGGTTGAAGGGATTAAGTCAGATAATGTGAAGAAACCCCAGAACCTAGTAGACTTTCTGAATAATTTGTAATAGTAATAGTAACATACTAGACACATATGTAATTGATATAAATATAAACAACATACAATTAATATAATAATAATAATAATAACTACTGATCAAGTTCTAGACAAAGTCAGTGAAGATTATCAGCTCTAAGAAACTGTCAATTTTAGTTCACAGGGAACCCCCTCTTTCTTCTGTCTTTATCACCTTCCCTGTAGTAGTTGCCTCTATCATCTCTTCAACTGTGGTCCAATATACACTAATTTGTCTATAAGTAGTCCTGAGAATAGTGAAGAGTTGGAGGTATTTAAGTGGGAGAACTCAGGCCTTGAGTGAGATATGCCACGTGCAGTTGGGGTGTTTCATTGCTTTTCAAAATAAAATAGCAGAAGTGCTGTGTATTTCCCCCCCTTCAAACCACAGAGTGTAGATTTTTAAATTATAGCTCAATCCCTGCCAGACCCCTCTCAAATGCATACAGGTAGTTCAAGGAAAATTCATCACCATTTCTGGAAAAATAGCCTTACATTTAATAGTCTATGGACAGAAGATCAATAATAGTCTCTATGCATAAGTAGAATAATATATTTTCATTATATATTCAAGGTTTATGGAGAGGTGTTATGAGACTGGCAAAAAGAGTGGCTCTCATGCCTCAAAGAAAATCTGTCCTTTGTTCCTTAAGTAAGCATTTATTGAGCATTTTCACAAGCCTGGTGCTTCACTGGGGATATAGAAATGAACAAGATTATTTTCTACCCACAAAGAGCTCACTGTCTTGTAGGTGCAAGAAGGCAATAGATTTCATGCTTAAGAGCATAGACTCTGGAGCTGGCCTAGCTGGGTTCAGTCTCTGGCTCTGATGCTTCGTGGCCTTATGACCTTGACAGTTCATGTAAGTGCTTTGGGCCTCACTAGCTTCTGTCATTGTGTTAGTCACTCAGTTGTGTCCAACTCTTTGAGACTCCAAGGACTATAGCCCACCAAGCTCCTCTGTCCATGTAATTCTCCAGGCAAGAATACTGGATGGAGTGGGTTGCTATTTCCTTCACCATAGCTTCTTCTGTCATATGGAGATAATAATGTTAATGTCTTTCTTGGGGTGGTTAAGCATGCATGCATGCATTCATGCATGCATGCTCAGTCATGTCTGAGTCTTTGCAATTCTGTGGACTTTAGCCCGCCAGGTTCCACTGTACATGGATTTCTCAAGGCAAGAATACTGGAGTGGGTTGCCAGTTCCTCCTCCAGGGGGACTCCCTGACCCAAGGATCAAACCTGAGTTTCTTGCATCTCCCATACTGTCAGGCAGATTCTTTACCACTGTGCCACCTGGGAAGCCCTTTAAGCATTAAGTCAGTTAATACAGGTAAGGCACTTAGAATACTGCCTGGCACATGCTAAGATAGTACATTCTATATTGACCAGTATTATCCATTGGACTGTAAGCTCTTTGAGGGCAGGGATCTGATCTGATTCTCTCACTGCTGTATATGTAACAGCTAGCCTAGAGGCTGGAGGGGGCTTCCAGCTTCTAGCTGGCACAGTGGTAAACAATGCCTGTGAAGGCAGGAGCCACAGGAGAGGTGGGTAGGTGCCCTGGGTCAGGAAAATCCCCTGGAGGAGGAAATGGCAATCCACTCTAGTATTCTTGCTTGGAAAATCCTGTGGGCAGAGGAGCCTGGTGGGCTATAGTCCATGCAGTCATAAAGAGTCAGACATGACTGAGTACACACATCCTAGGGCCTGGAACCAGTAAGCATTCAGTAAAATTTGTTGATTAATGAGGTGGTGCTAGTGGTAAAGAT
>SJYC01040045.1:0-14944 GCA_006408675.1 Madoqua kirkii | reverse complement strand
CAAGAAGGCAATAGATTTCATGCTTAAGAGCATAGACTCTGGAGCTGGCCTAGCTGGGTTCAGTCTCTGGCTCTGATGCTTCGTGGCCTTATGACCTTGACAGTTCATGTAAGTGCTTTGGGCCTCACTAGCTTCTGTCATTGTGTTAGTCACTCAGTTGTGTCCAACTCTTTGAGACTCCAAGGACTATAGCCCACCAAGCTCCTCTGTCCATGTAATTCTCCAGGCAAGAATACTGGATGGAGTGGGTTGCTATTTCCTTCACCATAGCTTCTTCTGTCATATGGAGATAATAATGTTAATGTCTTTCTTGGGGTGGTTAAGCATGCATGCATGCATTCATGCATGCATGCTCAGTCATGTCTGAGTCTTTGCAATTCTGTGGACTTTAGCCCGCCAGGTTCCACTGTACATGGATTTCTCAAGGCAAGAATACTGGAGTGGGTTGCCAGTTCCTCCTCCAGGGGGACTCCCTGACCCAAGGATCAAACCTGAGTTTCTTGCATCTCCCATACTGTCAGGCAGATTCTTTACCACTGTGCCACCTGGGAAGCCCTTTAAGCATTAAGTCAGTTAATACAGGTAAGGCACTTAGAATACTGCCTGGCACATGCTAAGATAGCACATTCTATATTGACCAGTATTATCCATTGGACTGTAAGCTCTTTGAGGGCAGGGATCTGATCTGATTCTCTCACTGCTGTATATGTAACAGCTAGCCTAGAGGCTGGAGGGGGCTTCCAGCTTCTAGCTGGCACAGTGGTAAACAATGCCTGCGAAGGCAGGAGCCACAGGAGAGGTGGGTAGGTGCCCTGGGTCAGGAAAATCCCCTGGAGGAGGAAATGGCAATCCACTCTAGTATTCTTGCTTGGAAAATCCTGTGGGCAGAGGAGCCTGGTGGGCTATAGTCCATGCAGTCATAAAGAGTCAGACATGACTGAGTACACACATCCTAGGGCCTGGAACCAGTAAGCATTCAGTAAACATTTGTTGATTAATGAGGTGGTGCTAGTGGTAAAGATCCTGCCTGGCAATGCAGGAGACACAGGAGATGTTGATTCCATCCCTGGGTCAGAAAGATACCCTGGAGGAGGGCATGGCAAACTACTCCAGTATTCTTGCCTGGAGAATCCCGTGGACAGAGGAGCCTGGTGAGTAGCAGTCCATGGGATCTCAGAGAGTGGGAATGACTGAAGCAACTTGGTACACAGGCATGCGATGAATGAATTGAAGGAAGGGAAAACCACTAAACCATTCAGGTATGACCTAAATAAAATCCCTAATGACCATACAGTGCAAATAGAGTAAAGGGATTAGATCTGATAGAGTGCCTAAAGAACTACGGACGGAGGCTCGTGACATTGTACAGGAGGCAGGGATCAAGACCATCTCCAAGAAAGTGAACTGCAAAAAGGCAAAATGGTTGTCTGAGGAGGCCTTACAAACAGCTATGAAAAGAAGAGAGGAGAAAGGCAAAGAAGAAAAAGAAAGATATACCCATTTTGAATGCAGAGTTCCAAAGAATGGCAAGGAGGGACAAGAAAGCCTTTCTCAGTGATTAATGCAAAGAAATATAGGAAAACAATAGAATGGGAAAGACTAGAGATCTCTTCCAGAAAATTAGAGATACCAAGGGAACATTTCATGCAAAGATGGGCACAATAAGGACAGAAATGGTATGGACCTAACAGAAGCAGAAGATTGAAGATGAGGTGGCAAGAATACACAGAAGAAGTGTGCTAAAAATATCTTCATGACCCAGACAATCACAGTGGTGTGATCACTCACTTAGAGTCAGATATCCTGGAAAGTGAAATCAAGTGGGCCTTAGGAAGCATCACTATGAACAAAGCTAGTGGAGATGATGGAATTCCAGTTGAGCTGTTTCAAATCCTACAAGATGATACTGTGAAGCTGCTACACTCAATATGCCAGCAAATTTGGAAAACTCAGCAGTGGCCACAGGACTGGAAAAGATCAGTTTTCATTCCAGTTCGAAAGGAAGGCAATGCTGAAGAATGCTCGAATTTCATCTCACAAGCTAGCAAAGTAATGCTCAAAATTCTCCAAGCCAGACTTCAACAATATGTGCACCATAAACTTCCAGATGCTCAAGGTGGTTTGAGAAAAGGCAGAGGAAACAAAAATCAAATTGCCAACATCCATTGAATCATCGAAAAAGCAAGAGAGTTCTGGGAAAATATCTATTTCTGCTTTATTGACTATGCCAAAGCCTTTGACAGTGTGGATCACAACAAACTATGGAAAATTCTTAAAGAGATGGGAATATCAGACCACCTGACTTACCTCCTGAGAAATCTGTATGCAGGTCAGGAAGCAACAGTTAGAACTGGACATGGAACAACAGACTGTTTCCAAATAGGAAAAGGAGTACATCAAGGCTGTATATTGTCACCCTGTACATTTAACTTATATGCAGAGTACATCATAAGAAATGCTGGTGCAACAGTTAGAACTGGACATGGAACAACAGACTGGTTCCAAATAAGAAAAGGAGAACATCAAGGCTGTATATTGTCACCCTGTACATTTAACTTATATGCAGAGTACATCATAAGAAATGCTGGGCTGAAGGAAGCACAAGCCTGAATCAAGACTGCCAGGAGAAATATCAATCACCTCAGATATGCAGATGACACCACCCTTATGGCAGAAAGTGAAGAACTAAAGAGCCTCTTGGTGAAAGTAAAATAGGAGAGTGCAAAAGCTGGCTTGAAACTCAACATTCAGAAAACTAAGATCATGGCATCTGGTCCCATTACTTCATGGCAAATAGATGGGGTAACAGTGGAAAGAGTGACAGACTTTACTTTTTTGGGCTCCAAATTCACTGTGGATGGTGACTGCAGCCATGAAATTAAAAGACGCTTACTCCCTGGAAGAAAAGTTATGATCAACCTAGACAGCTTATTAAAAAGCAGAGACATTACTTTGCCAACAAAGGTCCGTCTACTCAAAGCTATGTTTTTTCTAGTGGTCACATATGGATGTGAGAGTTGGATTATAAAGAAACCTGAGTGGTGAAGAATTGATGCTTTTGAACTGTGGTGTTGGAGAAGGCTCTTGAGAGTCCCTTGGACTGCAAGGAGATCCAACCAGTTCATACTAAAGGAAATCAGTCCTGGGTGTTAATTGGAAGGACTGATGCTAATGCTGAAACTCCAATACTTTGGCCACCTGATGCAGAGAGCTGACTCATTTGAAAAGACCTTGATGCTGGGAAAGATTGAAGATGGAAGAAGAAGGGGATGACAGAGGATGAGATGGCTAGGTGGCATCTCTGACTCGATGGACGTGAGTTGGAGTGAACTCCGGGTGTTGGTGATGGACAGGGAGGCCTGGCGTGCTGCAGTCTATGGGGTCACAGAGTCAGACACGACTGGTTGACTGTAGTAACTAACTAAGGAGATGAATGATATAATGAATACATAACTGAATATATTGGAATTCAAGCTTTCTGTTCCTGCAGATCCTCCACACTTCAAAATGTTTCATCGAGCACTTACTATGCTCTGACTGCGTGTTAATTGATTTCATTTAGCTATCCATAAGTTTTATGAGTTATGTATCATCAACTCAATTCACAAATGTGGAAGCCAGGGCTCAGAGAGAAAATGACTGGCCTGAGTTTACACAGATGCTAATGGACACATTCAGGATTTGAAAAGAGCACACTGCTGCTCACCTGCTGGCGCTTTTGAACCCCTGCCCTCTCCTGCCTCCTGACGTTCTTAATGGGCAAGTTGATGGCACCATCTGTACTCTCACCTGCACTGACCCGTGTTTCCTCATGCAGGTGCCCACCTACAGAATGCAAAGGGAGTGGAGCACACTGGGAGAGGTATCTTGGCTGCCGTGTGCTCGTCACATGGTTTACCAGCTGAGAACTGGAGAGCGAGCTTTGCCTCTGATTGCTGGAGGGCTCGTTGCCTTGGCGGATCCTGTCCTCCTTCATGTTCAGGAAACAGAAGATGTACTTGAACTTGGAACTGATGTGTCTGTCCCAGTCATTATTTACCCAGGACAGTGCTTTATCACAGGAGCTCCTAAGTGTCTGACGAAGAAGGCATCTCATTAGTGCCTGGGAAGTTATGGGGTGGGCAGATGGTGGCTGTTTTCTTCTTTTTCTGGACAGAAACACAAACATCTCAGAGAATGGAGTGGAAGCTTAAATTCTGGGGACTTGCATAGCCAAGGCAGAGAAGTCCCCCTCTCTGTCCCTTTCTTTTCCTTTTGTTAATCATAAAACACTTTCTAGCCTCTTGCTGTCAAGTTGGTATTTACAGGCAGTGCAGTCCTAATAGGTTAAGGGAAAGCAGCAGTTCCTAGAGGAAGCTTGATATACGTTCTTGACTTAGCAGCTGTCCCAAGCCCTGTGTGACTAGATGAGTTGAGGGAGGGGAACAGCAGGTAACCTGGTAGCTTTCATCATTGCCAGGGTTGTCTGTACATAACAAGATATCATATAGTGTCAGCAAACTCTAGTCAATTAAATAGAGGTCTTTCATCTTCAGGAACCAATGTCTGGAAGAACTGTGATTTGATTGTTTAATAATATCCTCATGTCAGATGGAAAACAATGATGACAATAATAGTAACCATGATGATAACAGCAGATAATATTTACTGAGTGCTTCTGTGTGCCCACACTCAGCTAAGTGCTTGGCATGCACTAACTAATTTAGTCATCAGAACAATCTTAGGAGTGTTTCGTGTAACAAAAATTAAGCACCTGGTATCTGCTCTTCATTGTTTTGGGCATTTGGGATAGATCAGTGAGCCAAACAGCAGGAAAGAATAAACAACAGATGAAATAATTGAGTTATATGGTATACTAGAAGGTGATGATGGAGAAGGTGATGGCACCCCACTCCAGTACTCTTGCCTGGAGAATCCCAAGGACGGGGGAGCCTGGTGGGCTGCGGTCCATGGGGTCGCGAAGAGTCAGACACGACTGAGCGACTTCCCTTTCACTTTTCACTTTCATGCACTGGAGAAGGAAATGGCAACCCACTCCAGTGTTCTTGCCTGGAGAATCCCAGGGATGGGGGAGCCTGGTGGGCTGCTGTCTATAGGGTCACACAGAGTCAGACACGACTGAAGTGACTTAGCAGTAGCAGAAGGTGATGAGTGTTATGCAAAAAAAAAAAAAAGCATAGCAGAGATGAGGGTATTTGGAGTATGCAGAGGGACAGTTTGCCGTTTTAAATAGGGTGGTGGTGGTGGAGGTGACGTTGGATGGAAGACTTGGCAGATATGAAGGAATGAGTGGTGCAGAGAACTGGAGGAAAGGGGAACCAGCAAAGGCCAGGGGTGAGAGCACGCTGGGTACTAAAATTTTTTTTAAGATTTCATCTTTATTTATTTTTATTTTTAAATTAGTTTTTATTGGAGTATAGTTGCTTTACAATGTCACCTTTCTACTCTATAGCTGTTATACTGTATAACAGCTGTAGTCATACACATATATGTTCTTGTCTGGATTTTGTTTCCCATTATGATCACCACAGAGCATTGAGTAGAGTTCCCTGTGCTATACAGTCGGTTCTTATTAGTTATCTATTTTATGTCAATCTCAGTCTCCCAGTTCATCACTCTCCCTCTCTCCTCCTTGGTATCCATATGTTTGTTTTCTGTTTTGCTTTACAAATAAGATCATCTATACCATTTTCCTAGATTCCACGTATATCACACTGGGTACTTTTGAGAGCAGGGGGAGAGGTGTGGCTCAGTATGGAGTGAATTGGAGGAGGGGAGAAGGAGATGACACTAGAGAGGTAAGGGAGGGTGCAGATAGGGTAGGAATATAATGAGGTGCCCTCAGAGGGTTCTGAGCAAAAGAATACGATCTGATGTACTCTGGCTGCTGTGGTAGGTGATTATCCCTCCTATATTATAGCTGAGGAAACCAGGGTTTAGATGGCTCACCTGTCCAGGGTGACAGCTGATAAGTGCAAGAGCAGGACAGACTTCCACGTCTACCTGATTGCAGCTGCCTCTAAGCTCCACACTCTATTTTCTGTATTATATGATCAATGCTAATTTCCCCACAAATAGATGATTTCCATTTGTTCTTCATAAGTCTTCCCTCTTCTGCCCCTGCCCCCTCTGCTCCTGCCCAGCCAAGCTGGGATGTGGTGGTGATCTTTGTTCAGTCTTGTAAAAACCTTTCACTTCTTGCTATCGATGCGTTCCTGCTTGTGCTTGTTTATATGTTGATTCATTTCATACGAAGACAGAGTATTGTCAAGTTCCAGCTTTCTCTTTCGTTACCCCGCTAAGTGAGTCGTGAGTGTGTGAGGACCGTGCTTCAGACTGTGGCCACTTTGGGATGAGCAGAACAACTTCAGGCATTGGCCGCTCTTAACATCCTCTTCAGTGGCCTAGAGAGTTGATGGCAGAGGGATCATAGCCACTCAGTGGGAAATCGGGGCTTATTTCATTCCTTTTTCCTCAAACTAGCGCTTCTGTCTCAGTAGGGGCCCCTTTAATGAATCAATTAAGGAGGGTATTATTATTGGAAGCTGTTTTCAGCCCAATTAAAATCTTGCGACATGTCGGTTGTGATAATAAAAGTGAGTTAAATCTCAATTTTTCTTTATTAGGGTGTTTATTGGAAGATTGAAATGTTCATTAGGTGGAGTAAAGTCACACATCTGTCTCTTGCTCATCAGAAGCACAGTGGAAACTCTGTTGCACTCGGGGTTAATGTGGTGGCCTTTTTACATATACATGTAGAGCTGAGTTCTAACTCTGCTTCTGCTACAGGTAAAAATAGGTTTATCAGGTTCACGACTCAACTTAGGGAACTTTCTTTTGCCTCATGTGACTATGGGAAAGCTGGCCGTGTTTGCTTGTCTGGAAGTAAGATAATGGGTCAATATTTGCTATATTGATGAGCCAAATATATAAAGTTTGGGGAGGACAGAATCTCATGCCAGAATTTGTGATTAGCATAGGAACTAAAAACCACAGATTTTGTAAGCTTTATAATTTGGGGCCATAAAAGTTTTCCAACATATGCAAAGCACATAAGGAGCAAATTATTGACACCCATATATCACTTCCAGCTTTATCAAATCTAAACATTTCTCTTATATTTACTTCTACATTTTTTTGTTAAAACCTTATGGATTTAGGACTTCTCTGGTGGTCCAGTGATTAAGACTTCATGCTTCTGGTGCAGGGGTGTGTGTTAAATCCCTGGTTGGTAACTAAGATCCCACATGACACACATATGGCTAAAAAATAAAGAAACAAATAAAAATAAAAGAAAACATTGAGCATTGAAAACTACCTCTCGTGACGTCTTCCCTGACTCCATTATCTGTCACTACTCCATTTCCAAGGGTTAACTATCCTCTGAGTTTATCATCTCATACAGGTTTTTATACCATTACTCTATATAATGTATGTGTGTATTTATAATAATACAAGCTATTGTTTTACTTTCTGTCAAACTTTGCATAAATTTTTAGCATATAGTGAATATCTTATGTATATCTTTCTATAGCTTGCTTTTATTCATGTAATATTTTGTTTTTAGATTTATTTATGTTGACATACAAAGATTAAGTTTATTTGCGTTTTGTATGTGTATTTATTTACCTCAATTAACTTATCTGTTCTCCGATTCATCAGCTTTCAAGATATTTCCAATTTTTCCTAATTACAAATAATATTGTGATAAACTTCATAGTATGTCTTTTGGCTCATGCTTGCAAATACTAGGCTAGAGTTTTTGAAACTTAAAATGACAAAAGGAAGAGATGTACTTTCTATCACAAATGTAGTACATGGATATTTGCCTACTCATGAGTACACACCCTACAAAGGAAACTTTTGTCAAACTGTATATTCTTATTTCCATGAAGCACTGTGATATTTATTTTGATTTCTATTCTGTTCTGTCCTACCTTACCCCATTCTTTCCTATCCTATTCTATTTATTCCTTTTCCCATCCTTTTTTGTGATAAATTCATAGTATGTCTTTTGGCTCATGCTTGCAAATACTAGGCTAGAGTTTTTGAAACTTAAAATGACAAAAGGAAGAGATGTACTTTCTATCACAAATGTAGTACATGGATATTTGCCTACTCATGAGTACACACCCTACAAAGGAAACTTTTGTCAAACTGTATATTCTTATTTCCATGAAGCACTGTGATATTTATTCTGATTTCTATTCTGTTCTGTCCTACCTTACCCCATTCTTTCCTATCCTATTCTATTTATTCCTTTTCCCATCCTTTTTTCTTTTCATCTTAACAAAGTGCTGATATTGATTCACTAAATTGACTTTATGACCCAGGAATGGGTCATAGACTGGAGTTTAAAAACACTGTTCTATGATGTATTACCAGGAAATAAGAATTTTGAACATCTCAGATTTTATTAAATATTGAAAAAATACTCTCCTAAGTGGTGTACCCTTTATTTTGAATTTTTTGGATGTTTTGCTTTAGGTGTGTCTGCTTTCAGCAATAATAGCTGTATTAAAAACAAATTCCAATATGATGTTCTCTGATGTTTTATTGAGTGTTTAATCTGCACATGCACACCACACAGTGATATATTTGGACTTATTTTGACATTTTTATTTTGTGTTTTTATCATTCCCCCCCTCCTTTTTTTTGTCTTCTTGCCATCTGTGCACTGATAAAGTTTTTATACTCCCATCATCAACCCCTTAGTTTTCCTCTGTTGGTCTGGAAGATAAAGATGGTAGTACTTTTTGTTGCTAGCTCCCCCTAACCTTAAAAAAATACACACTTTACTATAAATAATTAGTAATAATTTCAAGTTGTTAAGCACTTTTATCCTTCTTTTGAACATAATATGGACCTACCATCCTTTTGAATTGAGTTTATCTATTGTATCATGTTATTGCGGTCTAAAGTTTAGCTTTACTTTTTTTTAACATATAAAAATGTTTTCAGTTTTTATAGCCAGTAGTTAATTAAATTTATCAACTTAAATTATTTTCTGTTCTCATTTTTAAAAATTTCTTACATTCTATGCTTTCTTTTTGTATTTATTTTTTGCTGAAGTACATCCTTTTGTGCAAGTGAGGATATATGGAAAATATATTCTTTGTTTTTCTTTTTTTGTGTGAGACTAAAGAGTACCTTTATTTTGTCCCTAAACACCAATACAGTATAATAACACATATATATGGAGTTTAGAAAGATGGTAACGATAACCCTGTATGCGAGACAGCAAAAGAGACACAGATGTGTAGAACAGTCTTTGGGACTCTGTCGGAGAGGGAGAGGGTGGGATGATTTGGGAGAATGGCATTGAAACATGTATATTATATGTGAAACAGATCGCCAGTCCAGGTTTGATGCCTGATACAGGATGCTCGGGGCTGGTGCACTGGGATGACCCAGAGGGATGGGATGGGGAGGGAGGTGGGAGAGGGGTTCAGGATGGGGAACACGTGTACACTCGTGGTAGATTCATGTTGTTGTATGGCAAAACCAATACAATATTGTAAAGTAATCAGCCTCCAATTAAGATAAATTATATTAAAATATATAATTTGAATTTAACATTTATTTTTCCTCAGCATTTAGACATAACTCCATTGTGAGTTACCCTCTTTGTTGCGAGTAGTGCACCATCATTTTAATGCCAAACTGTGGGCAATTTGGCTTCTCTCTTTGGGGTTCTGAGGCATTTTTATCTTTTTCTTTTCTCCTTGATGTTCCCCAGGTTTACTAGTGTTAGAGGTGGATTTATCTTTATTTTTCCTGCTCAGAAGTCAGAAGGCAGACTTGATCTGATGATCCTTGTATTATTAATTCTGGAAAATTCTTAGTTCTTTAACTTCTGGGACAGCACTAGATATCTTTCATTCTATTCTCTATGTTTCTTAACTGCCTTTTAATTTATATTTTTGTTTTCTCTGTGATGTTTTCTGAGTGAATTATCTGTACAAAAATTTTCAACATATGAGTTATTTCTTTGAATGTCAAATCTAGAGTTTATGCCACTATTTGAGATTTAAATTTTGTGATGTCTCTCATTTATAAGATTCCCCTCCCTAGATTTACTGAGGTTTGATTGATAAATGCAAGTTATATAGCATGTAAGATATACATTCTGATTTGATATAGCTGTACATTGTAAAATGAAATGATCAGCACAGTCAAGCTAGCTGGGTTTGTCTCATTCCCATTTGGGTTCTGTAGTTTCACAGTTACTTACTCTTTTTAAATGGAAGTTGTGACTTTATTACTTTGAGTTATATAAATGCAATTTTGTCAGAGAATGACATATATACAGATAACAAATGAAAACCTATTGTATAGCACAGGGAACTCTACTCACTGATCTGTGGTGACCTAAAGGGGAAGGAAATCCAAAAAAGAGGGGATATATATGTATATATATATAGATGATACACTTTGTTATACAGCAGAAACTAACATTACGTTGTAAAGCAACTACACTCCAATACAATTAAAAAAAAATTCTCTGTCCGACTATTTCATAAAGGTAATTTAGCCTGGGATGAATTTATGTTCAGAGAGTGATTTTTTTTAAATTTTTATTTTTACTTTATTCTACTTTACAATACTGTATTTGTTTTGCCATACATTGACATGAATCAGCCACAGGTGTACATGAGCTCCCAATCCTGAAACCCGCTCCCACCTCTCACCCCATATCATCTCTCTGGATCATCACCGCCCACCAGCCCCAAGCATCCTGTATCCTGTATCGAACATAAACTGGCGCTTCGTTTCTTACATGATAGTATACATGTTTCAATGCCATTCTCTCATATCATCCCACCTTCTCCCTCTCCCACAGAGTCCAAAAGTCCATTCTGTTGACTGTTTTTGTTAGCATTAGATTTCTTCTCGCGTTTTGAAATTTTAGTTTTCTGGCTAAATACTGATGGTTTCATCTGTCTCCCTCTCCTCCTCTCTCTCTTTGTCTCTCTCTCTGTGTCCCCTTTCCCCTCTTTACTCTTTTATTTTTAAAATCATCTATTTATTTTTGGTTACACTGGATCCTCACTGCTTCGTGCCCACCTTCTCCAGTTGCCATGAGCAGGGGCTACTCTTTGCTGCAATGCACGGACTTCTCATTGCGGTGGCTTCTCCTGTTGCAGAGCACAGGCTCTAGGCACATGGAGCTCAGTAGCTGCAGCTCGTGGATCCTAGAGCACATGAGCCCCAGTAGTTGTGGTGCCTGAGGTTTACTTGCCCCACAGCAGGTGGAATCTCCCAGACCAGGGATTGAACCCGTGCCCACTTGGCTGGCAGGTGGATTCCTATCCACTTTACCACCAGGAAAGTACCCCCTTCACTCTGTTCTCATCTTCCATGCCCAGTGGCTTTGCCATTCATTCTACTTTGCTTCTGCCACTTCAGGTTTATACCCACTGGAACTCTTGTTCTGAAGTGATGTTGGGGATGGCACACATCCATTCACTATGTCGTGAGCTACTGAGTTCAATTTCTGATGGAGAGGATGTATCTGGTCTTCTAGCCACTCCGGTAGCTCTGGCCAAAGGGAGGTTGTGGGACAGGGGAATCTCCCTGCCAAACCCTGGGCCTGAAGTCCTGAGCACGCTTCTAGTCCTCTGTCTTGACGGTAAACTTCCTGGCCACCTCTTTTGTATACAGACCCAGAATCCAGCAGGCTGCAGCTTTCGCTCCACTCACCGTTTTGTCTTTCTATTCTGTTTCTGGATCACAGAAACTTTAGTTTGGTTGTCGAGCTTGTCTCTTACCATTTTTCTATTTTCATGTTTGCCTTGTTGGTAAGTGTGTGGAACAGAGAGTCTGTTACCAAGTGTAAACTCCCTGTGCACGCTTGACCAGGGATGATCGGTTTTCCTTTCATGGTCTTTCTCTGTTTCTCTTCTCCCAAGTTAACTTTTCAGAAGAGCTTCCAATATCCTCTCTCTTGTCAAATGTAAGAACTAGATCTATTTGCAAATGAGTTCATTTTTTGTCACCACAGGAAGTCTGATTAACATTCCTACACATAGTTACTGTTTTTTTCTTGTTGTAAGAACTTTTGTTCTCCTAGCAACTTTCAAATACACAGTGTATGGCATTATGAACTATTGTCACCTTGCTGTACAGTATATCTATTTTTGATTGCTTTTTTTTTTTTGATATTGAATTGTTGTTGCAGTTGTTCAGTCGCTAAGTCGTGTCCACTCTTTGAGACCCTGTGGACTGCAGCACACGAGGTTTCCCTGTCCTTCACTATCTCCCAGAATTTGCTCAAATTCATGTCCATTGAGTTAGTGATGCTATCTAACCATTTCATCCTCTGTGAACTGTTTAATACTATTATGTTTTGATTACTATGCTTTGTAATATAGTTTAAAATCAGAAAGTTTTGTTCTTTCTTCAAGATTACTTTGACTATTCAGGGTCTTTTGTGGGTCTATATAAATTTTAGGGTTAAAATTCTTAGAATTGTAATCTCATGCTCATCTTTGTTTGTTGAACTCTGATGTGGGTTATGTGCTGCTTCTGAATAGACTGACCTGAGAGCTTCCAGGTTCTCTTGACTCATGTAATTTGGTTTAGGCATGTGAACTCTGGAGTTTAAAATAGATATGAATTTCTAGAGTAACTATTAAGTGGCTGTGAGGTCTAAACTAAGTTAAATTAATTCTATGTCTTAATTTTCTCATGTGTAAAACAGAGATACTAACTGAACTGGTCTCAAGAGTACAGTAAGGATTAAGTGAGATAATGCCTATGAAGTACTTAATTCAGTTTCTTGGTATGTTAAGCACTCACTAAAAATGGGAGACTGGCATTGACATATACACACTGCTGCTGCTAAGTTGCTTCAGTCGTGTCCGACTCTGTGCACCCCAGAGACGGCAGCCCCACCAGCACCCCCTCACCCCATCCAGGGAAGCCTGGCAAGAACACTGGAGTGGGTTGCCATTTCCTTCTCCAATGCATGAAAGTGAAAAGTGGAAGTGAAGTCGCTCAGTTGTGTCCAACTCCTAGCGACCCCATGGACTGCAGCCCACCAGGCTCCTTCATCCATGGGATTTGCCAGGCAGGAGTACTGGAGTGGGGTGCCATTTGCCTTCTCCACATATACACACTACTATATATAAAGTGGATAACTGAATAAGAATCTATCATGTAGCACAGGGAACTCTACTCAGTACTCTGTAGTGACTATATGGGAAAAAAAATTAAGAAAGAGGGGATATATGTTTATGTATAACTGATTCACTTTACTGTATAGCAGGAACTAATACAACATTGTAAATAAACTATATTCCAATAAAATCAATTAAAAAATAAAACAGCAAAAGTGATTGCTCTCATAATTATTCTTGTGCTTAGTTGCTCATTCATGTCTGACTCTCTGTGACCCCATGGACTGTAGCTTACCAGGCTCCTCTGTCCAGGGGGATTCTCCAGGCAAGAATCCTGGAGTGGGTTGCCATGCATTCCTCCAAGGGATCTTCCCAACCCATGAATTGAACCTAGGTCTCTGGCATTGCAGGCGCATGGTTCTTTACTGTCTGAGCCACCAGGGATCCCTAAAAATAATCCTGAGTATAATCCATCAGGATGGGAAGGTTGCTAGAAAATTATTCTGAATGAAAGACAGGGGACTGTAAGGGACTGTTGTGAGGGCACCAATAGAGTGAAGATAATTTAGGAAAGAGACCACAAAGTAATAAAAGGGTGCCCTCTGATGCATTTGTCTCCTAAACCCACTACAGCTTTTAGTAACTCTCTTAATGTGAATGCCTCCTTCAAATTGCAAATGCAGCAGTTACCAGGAAAAATGATGACATTCTAGTTCTATTGGGCCAAAGCCTGAAGCTTAAGTCTAGAGGCAGCTGAGTTACTGTGGAAGGAGCGCTGTTTTGGGTAATGGAGACCTGGGTTTGATTTTTGTCTCTACTTCCCTGGATTAGTCATGCCACTTCTTTAAGCTTCAGTTTTATCTGTAAAATGTAAATGGTAATCCTGTTTCTTAGGGCTGTGTTGAGGAAGAAATGAGATAATGTGTGTGTAAATGCATGATACCTAACAGATGCTCAGTGATTTTTATTATTTATTTTTTTACAAAGAGAGAAATCAAAGGGATTTAGTGACAAATGCCCCAAACACTGGCTCCTTGGATCCCAGTCTCAACCCACACTTGTGTAACTCTAGCTGGAGGCCAGCACCGCACCCCTCCCCCCACCCCCTTTCTCTGCCTTGCCTGCAGGCTTAGTCATGTCCAACTCTTTACGACCCTTCTGGACTGGGCCTGCCAGGATCCTCCACCTATGGAGGTTTCCAGGCAAGAGTACTGGAGCAGGTTGCCATTCCCTACTCCAGAGGATCTTCCTGTCCCAGGGATCGAAACCATGTCTCCTGTGTTGCAGGCAGATTCTTTACCCGCTGAGCCATAGAAAGGTTTCTGTAGGCAGGAAGCAAGGAGGGGCATTGTGACTTGGTAAAAAGCCTGTGACAAAGGTGGTGGAGCCCTATATGATATCTCTATGACAGATACTGCTCTGGGGGAAAAAAAAGACTTTCTGGGTTGCAGCAGGTTTTTGATCATCTGGAAGTGGGTAGTCTGAAGACATGCATTTAGAGTACTAGGGGTTGGGACACGTGGCTGATAGTACTTTTGCTCTCTTTGATTTTTCTTTGTCTTTCCCAATGTCAGACTCAACTTGGAGGCTTCTCAGTACTGTTCCTTATAGGATTTTTTTTTTCCATCCCTTCCCACACCCTCTTCTGTTGTTTAGTCACTAAGTTGTGTCTGACTCTCTCATGACTCCGTAGAGTGTAGCATGCCAGGTTCCTCTGTCCATAGGATTTCCCAGGCAAGCATACTGGAGTGGTTTGCCATTTCCTTCTCTAGGGGCTCTTCCTGACTTAGGGGTCTAACCACATCTCCTGAATTGGCAGGAAG
>SJYC01040044.1:0-27697 GCA_006408675.1 Madoqua kirkii | reverse complement strand
CCTTTTGTATTTACTTTTTTGCTGAAGTACATCCTTTTGTGCAAGTGAGGATATATGGAAAATATATTCTTTGTTTTTCTTTTTTTGTGTGAGACTAAAAAGTACCTTTATTTTGTCCCTAAACACCAATGCAGTATAATAACACATATATATGGAGTTTAGAAAGATGGTAACGATAACCCTGTATGCAAGACAGCAAAAGAGACACAGATGTGTAGAACAGTCTTTGGGACTCTGTCGGAGAGGGAGAGGGTGGGATGATTTGGGAGAATGGCATTGAAACATGTATATTATATGTAAAACAGATCACCAGTCTAGGTTTGATGCCTGATACAGGATGCTCGGGGCTGGTGCACTGGGATGACCCAGAGGGATGGGGAGGAAGGTGGGAGAGGGGTTCAGGATGGGGAACACGTGTACACTCGTGGTAGATTCATGTTGTTGTATGGCAAAACCAATACAATATTGTAATCAGCCTCCAATTAAGATAAATTATATTAAAATATATAATTTGAATTTAACATTTATTTTTCCTCAGCATTTAGACATAACTCCATTGTGAGTTACCCTCTTTGTTGCGAGTAGTGCACCATCATTTTAATGCCAAACTGTGGGCAATTTGGCTTCTCTCTTTGGGGTTCTGAGGCATTTTTATCTTTTTCTTTTCTCCTTGATGTTCCCCAGGTTTACTAGTGTTAGAGGTGGATTTATCTTTATTTTTCCTGCTCAGAAGTCAGAAGGCAGACTTGATCTGATGATCCTTGTATTATTAATTCTGGAAAATTCTTAGTTCTTTAACTTCTGGGACAGCACTAGATATCTTTCATTCTATTCTCTATGTTTCTTAACTGCCTTTTAATTTATATTTTTGTTTTCTCTGTGATGTTTTCTGAGTGAATTATCTGTACAAAAATTTTCAACATATGAGTTATTTCTTTGAATGTCAAATCTAGAGTTTATGCCACTATTTGAGATTTAAATTTTGTGATGTCTCTCATTTATAAGATTCCCCTCCCTAGATTTACTGAGGTTTGATTGATAAATGCAAGTTATATAGCATGTAAGATATACATTCTGATTTGATATAGCTGTACATTGTAAAATGAAATGATCAGCACAGTCAAGCTAGCTGGGTTTGTCTCATTCCCATTTGGGTTCTGTAGTTTCACAGTTACTTACTCTTTTTAAATGGAAGTTGTGACTTTATTACTTTGAGTTATATAAATGCAATTTTGTCAGAGAATGACATATATACAGATAACAAATGAAAACCTATTGTATAGCACAGGGAACTCTACTCACTGATCTGTGGTGACCTAAAGGGGAAGGAAATCCAAAAAAGAGGGGATATATATGTATATATATATAGATGATACACTTTGTTATACAGCAGAAACTAACATTACGTTGTAAAGCAACTACACTCCAATACAATTAAAAAAAAATTCTCTGTCCGACTATTTCATAAAGGTAATTTAGCCTGGGATGAATTTATGTTCAGAGAGTGATTTTTTTTAAATTTTTATTTTTACTTTATTCTACTTTACAATACTGTATTTGTTTTGCCATACATTGACATGAATCAGCCACAGGTGTACATGAGCTCCCAATCCTGAAACCCGCTCCCACCTCTCACCCCATATCATCTCTCTGGATCATCACCGCCCACCAGCCCCAAGCATCCTGTATCCTGTATCGAACATAAACTGGCGCTTCGTTTCTTACATGATAGTATACATGTTTCAATGCCATTCTCTCATATCATCCCACCTTCTCCCTCTCCCACAGAGTCCAAAAGTCCATTCTGTTGACTGTTTTTGTTAGCATTAGATTTCTTCTCGCGTTTTGAAATTTTAGTTTTCTGGCTAAATACTGATGGTTTCATCTGTCTCCCTCTCCTCCTCTCTCTCTTTGTCTCTCTCTCTGTGTCCCCTTTCCCCTCTTTACTCTTTTATTTTTAAAATCATCTATTTATTTTTGGTTACACTGGATCCTCACTGCTTCGTGCCCACCTTCTCCAGTTGCCATGAGCAGGGGCTACTCTTTGCTGCAATGCACGGACTTCTCATTGCGGTGGCTTCTCCTGTTGCAGAGCACAGGCTCTAGGCACATGGAGCTCAGTAGCTGCAGCTCGTGGATCCTAGAGCACATGAGCCCCAGTAGTTGTGGTGCCTGAGGTTTACTTGCCCCACAGCAGGTGGAATCTCCCAGACCAGGGATTGAACCCGTGCCCACTTGGCTGGCAGGTGGATTCCTATCCACTTTACCACCAGGAAAGTACCCCCTTCACTCTGTTCTCATCTTCCATGCCCAGTGGCTTTGCCATTCATTCTACTTTGCTTCTGCCACTTCAGGTTTATACCCACTGGAACTCTTGTTCTGAAGTGATGTTGGGGATGGCACACATCCATTCACTATGTCGTGAGCTACTGAGTTCAATTTCTGATGGAGAGGATGTATCTGGTCTTCTAGCCACTCCGGTAGCTCTGGCCAAAGGGAGGTTGTGGGACAGGGGAATCTCCCTGCCAAACCCTGGGCCTGAAGTCCTGAGCACGCTTCTAGTCCTCTGTCTTGACGGTAAACTTCCTGGCCACCTCTTTTGTATACAGACCCAGAATCCAGCAGGCTGCAGCTTTCGCTCCACTCACCGTTTTGTCTTTCTATTCTGTTTCTGGATCACAGAAACTTTAGTTTGGTTGTCGAGCTTGTCTCTTACCATTTTCTATTTTCATGTTTGCCTTGTTGGTAAGTGTGTGGAACAGAGAGTCTGTTACCAAGTGTAAACTCCCTGTGCACGCTTGACCAGGGATGATCGGTTTTCCTTTCATGGTCTTTCTCTGTTTCTCTTCTCCCAAGTTAACTTTTCAGAAGAGCTTCCAATATCCTCTCTCTTGTCAAATGTAAGAACTAGATCTATTTGCAAATGAGTTCATTTTTTGTCACCACAGGAAGTCTGATTAACATTCCTACACATAGTTACTGTTTTTTTCTTGTTGTAAGAACTTTTGTTCTCCTAGCAACTTTCAAATACACAGTGTATGGCATTATGAACTATTGTCACCTTGCTGTACAGTATATCTATTTTTGATTGCTTTTTTTTTTTTGATATTGAATTGTTGTTGCAGTTGTTCAGTCGCTAAGTCGTGTCCACTCTTTGAGACCCTGTGGACTGCAGCACACGAGGTTTCCCTGTCCTTCACTATCTCCCAGAATTTGCTCAAATTCATGTCCATTGAGTTAGTGATGCTATCTAACCATTTCATCCTCTGTGAACTGTTTAATACTATTATGTTTTGATTACTATGCTTTGTAATATAGTTTAAAATCAGAAAGTTTTGTTCTTTCTTCAAGATTACTTTGACTATTCAGGGTCTTTTGTGGGTCTATATAAATTTTAGGGTTAAAATTCTTAGAATTGTAATCTCATGCTCATCTTTGTTTGTTGAACTCTGATGTGGGTTATGTGCTGCTTCTGAATAGACTGACCTGAGAGCTTCCAGGTTCTCTTGACTCATGTAATTTGGTTTAGGCATGTGAACTCTGGAGTTTAAAATAGATATGAATTTCTAGAGTAACTATTAAGTGGCTGTGAGGTCTAAACTAAGTTAAATTAATTCTATGTCTTAATTTTCTCATGTGTAAAACAGAGATACTAACTGAACTGGTCTCAAGAGTACAGTAAGGATTAAGTGAGATAATGCCTATGAAGTACTTAATTCAGTTTCTTGGTATGTTAAGCACTCACTAAAAATGGGAGACTGGCATTGACATATACACACTGCTGCTGCTAAGTTGCTTCAGTCGTGTCCGACTCTGTGCACCCCAGAGACGGCAGCCCCACCAGCACCCCCTCACCCCATCCAGGGAAGCCTGGCAAGAACACTGGAGTGGGTTGCCATTTCCTTCTCCAATGCATGAAAGTGAAAAGTGGAAGTGAAGTCGCTCAGTTGTGTCCAACTCCTAGCGACCCCATGGACTGCAGCCCACCAGGCTCCTTCATCCATGGGATTTGCCAGGCAGGAGTACTGGAGTGGGGTGCCATTTGCCTTCTCCACATATACACACTACTATATATAAAGTGGATAACTGAATAAGAATCTATCATGTAGCACAGGGAACTCTACTCAGTACTCTGTAGTGACTATATGGGAAAAAAAATTAAGAAAGAGGGGATATATGTTTATGTATAACTGATTCACTTTACTGTATAGCAGGAACTAATACAACATTGTAAATAAACTATATTCCAATAAAATCAATTAAAAAATAAAACAGCAAAAGTGATTGCTCTCATAATTATTCTTGTGCTTAGTTGCTCATTCATGTCTGACTCTCTGTGACCCATGGACTGTAGCTTACCAGGCTCCTCTGTCCAGGGGGATTCTCCAGGCAAGAATCCTGGAGTGGGTTGCCATGCATTCCTCCAAGGGATCTTCCCAACCCATGAATTGAACCTAGGTCTCTGGCATTGCAGGCGCATGGTTCTTTACTGTCTGAGCCACCAGGGATCCCTAAAAATAATCCTGAGTATAATCCATCAGGATGGGAAGGTTGCTAGAAAATTATTCTGAATGAAAGACAGGGGACTGTAAGGGACTGTTGTGAGGGCACCAATAGAGTGAAGATAATTTAGGAAAGAGACCACAAAGTAATAAAAGGGTGCCCTCTGATGCATTTGTCTCCTAAACCCACTACAGCTTTTAGTAACTCTCTTAATGTGAATGCCTCCTTCAAATTGCAAATGCAGCAGTTACCAGGAAAAATGATGACATTCTAGTTCTATTGGGCCAAAGCCTGAAGCTTAAGTCTAGAGGCAGCTGAGTTACTGTGGAAGGAGCGCTGTTTTGGGTAATGGAGACCTGGGTTTGATTTTTGTCTCTACTTCCCTGGATTAGTCATGCCACTTCTTTAAGCTTCAGTTTTATCTGTAAAATGTAAATGGTAATCCTGTTTCTTAGGGCTGTGTTGAGGAAGAAATGAGATAATGTGTGTGTAAATGCATGATACCTAACAGATGCTCAGTGATTTTTATTATTTATTTTTTTACAAAGAGAGAAATCAAAGGGATTTAGTGACAAATGCCCCAAACACTGGCTCCTTGGATCCCAGTCTCAACCCACACTTGTGTAACTCTAGCTGGAGGCCAGCACCGCACCCCTCCCCCCACCCCCTTTCTCTGCCTTGCCTGCAGGCTTAGTCATGTCCAACTCTTTACGACCCTTCTGGACTGGGCCTGCCAGGATCCTCCACCTATGGAGGTTTCCAGGCAAGAGTACTGGAGCAGGTTGCCATTCCCTACTCCAGAGGATCTTCCTGTCCCAGGGATCGAAACCATGTCTCCTGTGTTGCAGGCAGATTCTTTCCCGCTGAGCCATAGAAAGGTTTCTGTAGGCAGGAAGCAAGGAGGGGCATTGTGACTTGGTAAAAAGCCTGTGACAAAGGTGGTGGAGCCCTATATGATATCTCTATGACAGATACTGCTCTGGGGGAAAAAAAAGACTTTCTGGGTTGCAGCAGGTTTTTGATCATCTGGAAGTGGGTAGTCTGAAGACATGCATTTAGAGTACTAGGGGTTGGGACACGTGGCTGATAGTACTTTTGCTCTCTTTGATTTTTCTTTGTCTTTCCCAATGTCAGACTCAACTTGGAGGCTTCTCAGTACTGTTCCTTATAGGATTTTTTTTTTCCATCCCTTCCCACACCCTCTTCTGTTGTTTAGTCACTAAGTTGTGTCTGACTCTCTCATGACTCCGTAGAGTGTAGCATGCCAGGTTCCTCTGTCCATAGGATTTCCCAGGCAAGCATACTGGAGTGGTTTGCCATTTCCTTCTCTAGGGGCTCTTCCTGACTTAGGGGTCTAACCACATCTCCTGAATTGGCAGGAAGATTCTTTACCCCTGAGCCACCCGGGAAGCCCATACTCTCTTGTACCTTAGCATATCCTGTTTGTATTTTTTTCTTTCAGTGCTTCTCTTTCATTCTCTTTGTGTTTAAGAGTTTGCAGAGTTGGGTAAAGGAATAGACTCTCCTCAGTATTCTCTTCAGAACCCTGAGGGGTTTCCTTTCATGGCCAATGAATCCGGAGAGTGTCAAAGTCTTATTCAAATATTCCCCCCCACCTTCCACTTTCCTTCTGATTCAGGTGTCCTCTCACTGCAGTACACTGCATGGTCTTATTCCAAAGAAAGTCCTGTGACCCTAATTCAACTCTAAACATAACCCTAAACTTCCTTGAAGAACCTTCCACATAACTTCTAACTGTAAAAAGGACAGTTTTAGTAGGGATGCTAAGGGAGGGGTGTCAACGCAGTTCAAAGTTTGGGCACTGTTTGAAAAGAGAATGATTGAAGAACATTACTGAAGAAATTAAGGCATTCATATCTATCATACAAGAGAAAAATCATCAAAATGAGTGCTTCCCCAAATTGGTCATGCAGCAGAATAGTCTAGGACCTTTTAACGTCAGATTCATGTTCCTACTTCAGAATTGCTGAGTCAGAATTTCTGGGAGATGGGACCTGGCAATCTAGATTTTTATCCTGGGTCATTGAGCAGGGCCCAGGTGATTCTGATGCAGCCTTCTGTTGTGAAATACTGGATGAAATGACCCTAAGACCTCTCATAGTGAGTTGGGAATCTCACAGAATCTTAGACGTTGGTTAATATTTTCAAAAACTATTTTTGTCAAAGGAGGAATGAGTTGGTTCAAGTAATATCCTGACATCTCACTGAAAGATAAAGATCTTAATTCTCTAATTCATTAAAAAGCACCCCCAAACCTAATAAACCCAGACATGCAAATCTAAGCAGATCATGAATAGAACTGAAGTCTCACGCCAGCAGAGTCGGGGAAGAAGCTGGTTGCTTTTTGAGGGTAGGGACATAGATGCTGAATTTATTTCACATGGTAGAGCAGTTGTCGTCAACCTGGCTGAATATTAGAAACACTCTCCATAGCAATTAGGTCAGAAGCACTGGAGATGGAGCCTGAGTGTTGGTATTTTTAAAAGAGCACCCCCAGGTGATTCTAATATGTAACTATGCTGAGAACCACTGCATTAAAGAAAGAGATGTGCTCTCAGGGGAAAGGATAGAAAGGCAGGTTGTTAGTGCAACACAAGTGAATCTTCCCTGGCTAAGAATAGCAGTTCTTTTCTCTTTTAAACAATCAAGCTGGGTGGGCTTATTCTCTGGAAACTGAGGAGAGAAGGCAGGTACTGAGAGGAAAAAGGAGTGGAAGAGACCTGATTTGCCCTTTAATTTGGAAGAAAACTAGATATGCTGGATGGTTTTTGTTTTTTCCACCTTAATATCCTAAAATGTATCCATGTCTCTATTCCCACCAGCACCCCCCGGACTACTAAGTGAATGGCTCTGATTTAAGCCTAACCTCAAAGAAACCAAAATAGGACAATATTTATAATAACCACACTCTCGAGTTCTTTTGATGAGGCTAACCTGTGAAGTAGGCAGACTGCAGGGAACCTTATTCGTTTCTTTTTATTTTTTTTTTTCTGCAAAAGGCTTTATTGATTCCATTTGCTCCACAGCTGGGTCCAGGGCTCCAGGGTTTTTAAAAAGCTGCCTGGTGGCTGCAGGGAGAGGCTCAGTTGGAAGCCTTGATACAGGGGATGCAGAAGGCACCACCCTCCTCCCCCTGCCATCCAAAGACTGCTGGGTTCCAGAGGCTCTGGTGCTTGAGAGTGAGCCTTGGACGAGATCCCTGTTCAGCCCAGTCTGGGGGGAGCGGTGGCACCAGCCTGCGGGGGAGGGGGGGCAGTCAGGTGGTTGCCATCTTCTTGATGAGCTTCACCTCCTTATCTAGGGAGTGCTTCAGTTACTGCATGCAAGTTCACATTCATGGTGTATTCATGGTGTACAGTGAGGTCAATGAAACCGAAACATCAGAGTTTGGAGCAGAGAAATATTTATTGCAGGGCCCTGTAAGGAGACAGGTGCTTATGCCACCCACCCCAAATAAAACCCCAAATTCCCTGAAGGCTTTCAGGAAAGTATTTTTTAAAATTTATTTATTTTTTATTGAAGGATAATTGCCTTACAGAATTTCGCTCTTTTCTATCAAACCTCAACATGAATCAGCCATAGATATACATATATCCCCTCCCTTTTGAAACTCCCTCCCATCTCACGCCCAATCCCATCCCTCTAGGTTGATACAGAGCCCCTGTTTGAGTTTCCTGAGCCACACAGCAAATTCCTGTTGGCTGTCTATTTTGCATATGGTAATGTAAGTTTCCATGTTACCCTTTCCATACATCTCATCCTCTCCTCCCCTCTCCCCATGTCCATAAGTCTATTATCTATGTCTGTCTCTACATTGTTGCCCTGTAAATACTTCACTACCATTGTTCTAGATTCTGTATATATGTGTTAGAATACGGTATTTATCTTTCTCTTTCTGACTCACTTCACTCCATAGAATAGGTTCTAGGTTCATCCACCTCATAAGAGAATTAGAATGAATTAGAATTAGAATTCACATTAGAATTAGAATGTGACTCAAACATGTTTCTTTTTATGGCTGAGTAATATTCCATTGTATATATGTACCACAACTTCTTTACCCATTCATCTATCGATGGACATCTAGGTTGCTTCCATGTTCTAGCTATTGTAGATAGTGCTGCAGTGAACAATGGGATACATGTGTCTCTTTCAATTGTGGTTTCTTCAGGGTATATGCCTAGGAGTGGGATTGCTGGGTTGTATGGTGGCTTTATTCTTAGGTTTTAAAGGAATCTCCATACCATCTTCCATAGTGACTATATCAATTTACATTTCCACCAACAGTGCAAGAGGGTTCCATTTTCTAAGCACCCTCTCCAGCATTTATTGTTTGTAGACTTTTTTATGAGGGCCATTCTGACACACGAGTGTGTGATGTGTTATCTCATTGTAATTTTGATTTACATTTCTCTAATAATGAAACTCCAGTACTTTGGCCACCTCATATGAAGAGTTGACTCATTGGAAAAGACTCTGATGTTGAGAGGTTTTAGGGGCAGGAGGATAAGGGGACGACAGAGGATGAGGTAGCTTGATGGCATCACTGACTTGATGGACGTGAGTTTGAGTGAACTCTGGGAGTTGGTAATGGACAGGGAGGCCTGGTGTGCTGTGATTCATGGGGTCGCAAAGAGTCAGACATGACTGAGTGACTGAACTGAATAACAAATGATGCTGAGCATCTTTTCATGTGTTTGTTAGCCATATATATGTCATCTTTGGAGAAAAATTTGTTTAGGTCTTTTCCCCACTTTTTGATTGGGTTGTTTGTATTTCTGGTTTTGAGTTGTATGAGGTCCTTGTATAGTTTGGAAATTAATCCTCTATCAGTTGTTTCATTTGCTATTACTTTCTCCCATTCTGAGGGTTGTCTTTTCACCTTGCTTATAGTTTCCTTTCCTGTGCGAAAGCTTTTAAGTTTAATCAGGTCCCACTTGTTTACTTTTGTTTTTATTTCCGTTACTCTAGGAGGTGGGTCATAGAGGATCTTGCTTTAATTTATGTCATCAAGCCTTTTGCTATGTTTTCCTCTAAGAGTTTTATCAAGAGAGCATTTTTAAAGGCCAGGTTGAGCAAACAGATGGGGAAACAGTGGAAACAGTGACAGACTGTATTTTCTTAGGCTCCAAAATCACTGCAGATGGTAACTGTAGCCTTGAAATTAAAAGACACTTGATCCTTGGAAGAAACGTATGACCAACCCTAGACAGCATATTAAAAAGAAGAGACATTACTTTGCCAACAAAGGTCCATCTAGTCAAGGCTATGGTTTTTCCTGTGGTCATGTATGGATGTGACAGTTGGACTGTAAAGAAAGCTGAGCATGGAGGAATTGATGCTTTTGAACTTGGTGTTGGAGAAGACTCTTGAGAGTCCCTTGGACAGAAAGGAGATCCAATAGTCCATCCTAAAGGAAATTGGTTCTATTCACTGGAAGGACTGATGCTGAAGCTGAAACTCCAATACTTTGGCCACCAGATGTGAAGAACTGACTCATTGGAAAAGACCCTGATGCTGGGAAAGATTGAAGGCAGAAGGAGAAGGGGATGACAGAGGATGAGATGGTTGGATGGAATCACCAACTCGATGGATATGAGTTTGAGCAAACTCTGGGTGTTGCTGATGGACAGGGAGGCCTAGGCATGCTGCAGTCTATGGGGTCTCAAAGACTGGGACACGACTGTGCGACTGGACTGAACTAAGGAGTCAGGGGGACATTGTAGGGCTTGTGATCAGCTCATGCACAATTCTCTGGCTGATGATGGGTAACAGGGCTGAGTCGCAGGGGTTACCATTATCAGTCCTTAGGCTCTAGAAAGCCTGGGGTTTATGTGCTCATGGTCCTCACATGGTTAATTTCCTACACCTGGTGGTGCTTTCCCTCTGAAAAACTCAGGAAATATACATGTGGTACTTCAGGGAGGAGCTACAGCAGAGAACATGGGGGAGGGATCTCACTGGGAGGGCCTCGTCAGGTTCTGCTGAGTAAAGAGCTGGGCGTTGGTCCATGCAGAGCTTGGGATACAGACCCCAAGAGGCCTAGGTCAAGTTCTCCAGGGCCACCATGTCTTCCATGGTGTACAGGACTCCACCCCATTCATCTTGGGATGGTGTTGGCCCATCCAGCACCATGAGATGGTGTTGCTCTCAGTAGAACAAGAGCAGCCTCTGCACTGGTTTTGTGTCTACAAGAGACACTGGACACCCTCAAGCTTCTCCTTGGGACTCATGGAAGAGGTGGTCCAAGCCTTCCAGAGCCCCACTGTTGCAGTTGAAATAGAAGCCCAGAGAGAGAGGTATGTGTAGGAGGCCCTCAGATACAGCTTGTCTTGGCAGCTCATGGTGGCCCGGGAGCTTGTGGTTGGTTGGTGATAAGCTAATGGCAAAAGCTAGTGTTGGCTGGTCCTGGAGGCAGAGGACAGCTGAGAGCTTGCTTCTGTAGGAGGTTGTGCCTGGAAAGGAGTTTATAGAGTATGGTCACAGCTGCAAAGAAAGGGAGTCCCTGGGTCTATTGTGTTCCAAAGCTGTTGAACCAAGAGGCAAATCCATGCGAGTCCAGCCTAGTGCCTTATTGTTAGTTTTGGGAGGAAAGAAATACAGAAATTAAGGCAAGTTAAGGAAACTGGGGGAGGTAGGGCTAAAAATAGGGTTGGGGGTCTGTTGAAATACATTTCTAGGCCCATGATGGAGCCACTTCAGCCTGGGGTAGGATAAAGATAGCCTTCTTGTCCCTGGAAAGACTACTCCTGAGCAGAAAATCTCAGCCTGTCCCCCAAAACCAAACCTACTCCCTCCACACAACGTTGACTCCATGACCCCAGCCAATCGTATTTTCTGTGTCTATCGTCCTTGTTCTTTTCCATAAAAGCTTCTGGCTTTCTGCCCCATCTTGCATGTCTCTGAAAGAAGACCACCTGCTTCAGGAAGTATTAAAGTTTGTTTTAATACTTTTAATAAGGTATTCTAATTAAAAATCTGTTAAAAGACCATTTTCTTTTTAACAGTTTCTGTTGATGAGTGAGCTTGGAAGCTGACTACTAATAGCGCCAGAGACGCACCTGTGAGCCCTTTGAATTCACTGTTCTCATCCTTACTGAGGGACCTGGGTGAGTCACTCTTGGATCTGAACTCCACTTATTGTGTACAGCTCTCCTATCTAAACAGATTTATTTAAAAACATATATATTGTTTCTGGAAAAGTTCTGCATTTCTGTGAAAGTTCAGGATTGCTTTATGGGAAGTCCATAATGGATGACAGCTGTTTGGCAACTTGCAAAGCCTAGAGGTAAGTTCACAGCATAAGCTGCTGGGGAACTTAGGAAAATCCATTCAGAAAAGAAACGGAGACTGTTTTGACCCTGAATCTAAGTAGGCACAAGTTAAACTATTAAAAACCATCCAGGCATCTGCCACTACAAAGAAATCTATGCAAGAAAGGAAAGACCAGTTGCTAATGGCAGTCTCAGAAGCCAATGATGTAAAACCTTTTGATGTTATGACAACTTTCTTAAATCAGTGTTTTGTTTTGTTTTTTTTTTGTATTCTAATTAAAAATCTGTTAAAAGACCATTTTCTTTTTAACAGTTTCTGTTGATGAGTGAGCTTGGAAGCTGACTACTAATAGCGCCAGAGACGCACCTGTGAGCCCTTTGAATTCACTGTTCTCATCCTTACTGAGGGACCTGGGTGAGTCACTCTTGGATCTGAACTCCACTTATTGTGTACAGCTCTCCTATCTAAACAGATTTATTTAAAAACATATATATTGTTTCTGGAAAAGTTCTGCATTTCTGTGAAAGTTCAGGATTGCTTTATGGGAAGTCCATAATGGATGACAGCTGTTTGGCAACTTGCAAAGCCTAGAGGTAAGTTCACAGCATAAGCTGCTGGGGAACTTAGGAAAATCCATTCAGAAAAGAAACGGAGACTGTTTTGACCCTGAATCTAAGTAGGCACAAGTTAAACTATTAAAAACCATCCAGGCATCTGCCACTACAAAGAAATCTATGCAAGAAAGGAAAGACCAGTTGCTAATGGCAGTCTCAGAAGCCAATGATGTAAAACCTTTTGATGTTATGACAACTTTCTTAAATCAGTGTTTTGTTTTGTTTTTTTTTAAATTGAACTGTAATTGACATATTAGTTTCAGGTATACAACATAATGATTCAACATTTGTATACATTGTGAAATGGTCACCACACTAAGTCTAGTAATGTCTGTCACCATACATAGTTAAAACTTTTTACTTTTGATGAGAACTTTTAAGATTTACTCTTAGCAACTTTCAAATATGTAATACAGTATAATTAACTATAATTGCCATGCTGTACATTACATCCCTATGACTATTTTATAACTGGAAAAGTTTATACCTTTGCTTCCCTCCAATCATTTCTCTCCCCCCACCCCCACCTCTGGCAAATACCAATCTGTTCTTTGTATCTATGAGCTTGTTTTTTTCTTTTTAGATTTCACATATGGGTGAGATTGCACATTATCTTCCTCTGACTTTATTTCACTTAGCATGATGCTCTCAAGGTCTATCCATACTGTTACAATTAGCAATATTTCATTCTTTTCCACAGCTGAATAATATTCTTTTGCACACATGTATACCACATTTTATTTATCCATTCATTCATTGGTGGACACTTAACATTGTTTCCATATCTTGGTTTTTTGTAAAAATGCTGCGTTGAACCTAAGTTGTGGGTGCAGATATCTTTTTGAGTTAGTGTTTTCCTTTTCATTGGGTAAATACTCAGAAGTGGAATTGCTAGATTATATTGTAGTTCTGATTTTAGTTTTTGCAGAAACCTCCATTCTCTTTAATATAGTGGTTACACCAATTTGCATTCCCAGCCACAGTGTACCAGGACCCCCTTTTCTTCTCATTCTTAAAAACGTGTTACCTCTTGTCTTTTTGATAACAGCCCTTCTAACAGGTGTGGGTGATATCTTGTTTTAATTTTTATTTTCCTGACTAGTGATGTTGGTCACCTATAAATTTCTTAAAAAACTAGAGCCTGAGTTCTTTATATATTTTGGATATTAAACCATTATTAGGTATGATTTGAAAATATTTTCCCCCATTCGTAGGCCGCCTCTTTTATTTCAGTTAATTTTTGTGTACGGTATAAGATAGCGACTCAGTGTCACTCTTACATGTGACTGAGTTTTTGCCTCTGCTTCTAAAAAATTCTCCATTGATTCCAGCTTCACTCACCCATTTTAGCTGCTAATCCTAATCCTATTTCTGCATGAGGAGGCAGAAAGGAATTTCTACCACCCTTTTTTGGCCCAGCATAAGCCTGGACTTCAGGGTGTAGAACCCTCAAGGAGAGTAGCAGCATCCAAGGACAGCCTGGGGGGAGGTGTGGGCAGCACCCTCATCATGGTGAAAACTCTAAGCCGCAGCAAAAGCAAGCAGTGTGCTGGTCGGGCAGTGCAGCCTTGACCCAAGTCACACAGCTCGCTGCCCCTCCCTAACCCCACTGTATAGACGTCCTGGAACTTCTACTTCTCCCACTCCATTATCTCTTTCTCTCATAAGCTCCACTGTACAGTCTGCAGCATGCAGCTCTGTTCACTTATTTCTGGTTGTGCTGGCTCTTCTGTTGCTGTGCGTGCGCGTTGTCTAGTTGCAGTGGGTGGGCAGCTACTCTTCTTGCCGTGTGCGAGCTTCTCCTTGTGATGGCTTCTCTTGTTGCAGAGCACAGGTTCTAGGGCCTGGGCTTGTGGTTTTGGTTGCCCCAAGGCCTGTGGGATCTTCCTGGACCAGGGGTGAACCCATGTCCCCTGCACTGGCAGGTGGGTTCTTAGTCACAGAGGCACCAGGGAAGCCTGCAGCATGCGCTCTTGTCCTTATTAAACGTTGCCTGCTGTCTTGTTATGTCCTCTCCCCAAAATGGCTACACAAGGGGCAGGGGCGACTTTTATCTCTGACGCAAAGCCCAGCGTGGTAGGTGAGGCACCTGTGCTTGCTAGGGGCATGGACTTCCCACTGGCGCCTCACCTTCTCCCATTGTCTCTTCCATCTCTCGCTTCTGGTCTGCAACAGCACAATGTTGACTTTTGGGGAGAGATTTGACCTGAGGAACATAAAGACCTAGCTGAGAGGACAACGTGACCAAGAAAACGTTCATGACCCGCTGAGTCACCATCATACAATATTGCATTGTGACAGCATGAGGGCTCCTGTGTGTGTGTGGGGGGGGAGGGAGTGGGGTGGGTGGCAGAAATCATCTTTCTCTTTTTGAGGGCACAGTGGGAAGGAGGGTGACTGAGCTGAGGATGTACCCTGGGTTGGGGTCAAGCTGGCTCTCTAAAAGCTGCGAATGGCCACTCAGAATGCTCAGAAGTGCGGAAGGTTTGCAACCAACCCATCGCCTTCAAACTGGAGTTCCCTGAGTGTGTCTCAGAAGAAAGGCTGCTTTAGCAGGTTTGGAGAGGGAGCAAAGATGCTAATGAAGCGTGAACTGGCTGCTTTCTGCAGCGCCTTCTGGGCACCATGCCACCATCTCGCTTTCTTTCCTACCCATTTATTTATTTATATTCTTAATTAATGGAAATTTCAACTCCCATTAGATCAGGAGGAGTCAGTAATAAACAGCCGGAGCATTAGGCAGGCAGCTCTGCTCCGGAAGGGCAGAGGCTCCTCTGCCTGCTCCCAAATTCCGGTCACATGACTGGCCTGAGTTCAGGGAGAGAAAATTCATATGCTGGTTCTATGCATGAGAGCCAGGAGTCTGGGTCGAAGGGCCACTGAGTTCCCCGCTATCTGTGAGTTTCTTTAAGCATCATTGAGACTTTCCCTATTTAGCTGTGTTGGAATCAGGCAGCCCAGGTTTGAAGCCTACCTCGCTGTGCAAACTTGGGCAAGTTAACTGTTTCACGTCTCTCTTCTCTCTAATGGCAACCCACTCCAGTATTCTTGCCTGGAGAATCCCCTGAATGGAGGAGCCTGGTAGGCTACAGTCTACGGGTTCGCAAAGAGTCGGACACGACTGAACGACTTCACCCTCACTCATTTCAGAAGATAGCTGTGGGTCTTAAATGCAGTCAAGTGTGTGAGGTGCTTGGCACAGCACCTGGTTTGAAGTGAGTACTCATTGGATGTAAGCTGGAACCCGCATGTGCTCATATCAACACGGCTCCCACCTTAGGAACCTCGAACAGTCCAGTGGAAGCTCCTTTAGGGAGCAGGCCTGGCGAGCACCCTCTTTCAGGAATGTCCCAGACAGTGTTCTGCTCTGGGTTCTGGCATCTGATTTGGAGATGGCAGTGTGAGCTGCGTTAGGTGGGAGTCTGGAATCTCAGATATATCATCATCACTTACGAAACTTGAAAACCTCTAAATGGGTATAATTCAGGCTCAGTGTGAACGTGGGTCTTAGGCAGAGTCAAAAGGCCATTAATGAACTAGGATATGGTAGAGTGAGTCATAGAGCGGGAGGAAGTAGTTGATATCCCTTAGCAAGAGGAAAACTCCCCAGCTTAGCTTAAACAGAAGGCTTCAGAGAGCTCCCAGATCACGAGGCTGAGAGCCCCAAGGAGACAGGGCCAGGAAGAGGAGTGATTATAGAGCTTCTATCTGATGTCACACCTGCTGGGTTTGGCTCCTGCTCCACAGCTTACTGGCATCTAGGACAAACTTTATAACCTTTCCAAGCCTTAGTTTCCTGGCATGAAAAGTGAGCGTGGTAATAACAGTGTTATTTTCATAGAGTTATTGAGAGGTTGACATGAGATAACATACAAAGTGATTAATAGAATGCCTGACAAGTTCTCAGAACTGTAAGCTATTATGATTAGATCTGTTTTACTCATCCCTCTTTTTCAGTACCTATCAGTGTCTGGTTATAGTAAGTACTCAATAAATAAGTTGTTAGATGATCAAATGGAGAATGTGAGACTTGAAACAACTCCCTAGCTTTTTGGCCTTGTTGACCCTGATGGAGGGTCCCATCAGATGTCCTTGCATGCCACTTCCAGATCAACACATAGGGGATTCTGTGCCAGGTTCATAGAGACCCTTGTGCTATTTCACCTGAAAGAACAGACTCCCTTCCCTGTTTCTTGAAAGGTGACATTCTATATTGACAAAGAACAAAGTCGCCAAGGTCCTGGGTGTCTCTGTAGAGGAAAAAATTAAACTGCTGTGTTGGAGTTAAATTACTAGCACCTTTTTGGATAAGAAGGATCCACTAGTTATCTTGGCTGTGCTAGTGGATTTCATTTCTAAAGGAAAGGGGCAACTCCAAAAGTGAGCAAGACATTAGTGGGTATTAAGAAAGAACTGGAGCGCAATTGGGGAAGAATTGTTATTCTACCTGGTAA
This sequence comes from Madoqua kirkii, assembly GCA_006408675.1. Classification (NCBI taxonomy): domain Eukaryota; kingdom Metazoa; phylum Chordata; class Mammalia; order Artiodactyla; family Bovidae; genus Madoqua; species Madoqua kirkii. Next base: position 10,830 of record SJYC01040044.1, on the reverse strand, counting down.
ACCTGTGCTCTGCGGTCACCTTGACCACCTCGTTCACTTTGCAGCTCACCTAATCTTGGGTAGGACACAGCAGAAATAGAAAAGGTCCCTGGAAGGACAGAGAGGGATGGATATGGGGGAAGGGGCGGCTTCCACACCAAGAAAGATGAAATTTTCCATTCTGAAAGCAGCGGGGGAAAGGAGCGAGCTTGTTCTGGGGTGGCGAGTGTAATGAATGGGAAGCAGCCCGCCAAATGCAGGCTCCTCCTTGCCCTTTCCCCTCTTCAGAGAAGGAGGCAGCACTCCACGAAATTAAAAGGGAGCAAATTTAGAACTGATGAAAGGAAATGCTTTCCACACAATGTATAATTAACCTATGAAGGAACTTAACCTGCTCGCTATTAACTGAGGCAAGCGGTTAGCCGGGCTTTCAGAGACTTGGAAGAATAACAGCTGTGTGGGCAGTTACCCTGGTTAAGGCTGCAATTCCCGAGGTAATTCCTCCTCTGCCTCCAGACACAAAGTGATGGGCAGGAGGAGGAAAGGCACCTCCCCTGGGCTGCAAAAGAGGGAGGTGAGGCTGGGCATTTAGTGGTGAGGATGTTGGTACTGCAAGAGGCTGTTGGAATGCTCCAGGGAAGTATCTGACTGAAATGAGATGGCCTTTTGGTGGTAGAGCCCAGGGGGCCAGAGTCTTCAGCCAGGGGCATCCTTTAATAGAATGTGGCCCCAGGGGGGTTTTAGGGTCCTGGCACCAACTCTTATTTCTGCCTTGCCCTTCACCCTGTCCTGTGCTCATGGCCCAGTTAGTGGGAAGGATATGGTTAGAATCCATGCCTGGGAATCATCCGCACACAGTCCTGGGCAGGAATTCAGACCCAATTAAAAAAAATTATATTTATCCATGTGATATCAAGTCTTGTGCAAAGAGCAGAGTGACTGTACAGAATAGAGTAGAACAATGCTTGCTTTTAGGGAAGAGGTTGGTATTAACTGGCTTCTCAGGTGGCCCAGTGGTAAAGAATCCACCTGTCAATGTAGGAGATGTAGGAGTTCGAATCCCTGGGTTAGAAAGATCCCTTGAAGAAGGAAATGACAGTCCAATCCAGTATTCTTGCCTGGAAAACCCATAGATGGAGGATCCTGGTGGACTACAGTCCACGGGGTCACGGAGAGTTGGACGTGACTGAGCACGTATGCACGCTTGGTATTAACTGTTCAAGTGTCATCCTTACTTCTTAAGTGTATGACTTTGGGCCCTTAATCTCTGAACTGTTTTGTTATCTTACTAATACCATCTTCAAAGACATGAGGGTTACATGAGACAATATTGAAAAGCATTTAGCATGTAATGGTACATGGTAAACATTCAAAAACTGGCAGCTAAAATTATTATTAGAACTAGAATTAGCATGAGCTGACCTCATGCTACAGGAGAAAACCTTTTTGATTTATTGTCTATCTCTTTATTCTCTCATTCACTCAGCAGATATTTCTTGAACACCTAATATGTACTATTTTAGATACTAAATATGCAATGGTGGGTGAATATGGTTTCTATCCTGTTGGAGCTCATAATTAATTGGAAGAGACAGTGGTACAAAAAAATTCAATGCTGTATGACACATGCTGCTTTAGATGTGAGGATTTATCTTGTATTGTGGAATAGTAGGAGGACTTTAGTTTGTTAAATATTAGGCACTAACTATCTGTTAGGCTCTGGTATATGCATTCATCAAGTTTCGTTCGGTTGCTCAGTCATGTCTGACTCTTTGCGAGCCCATAGATTGCAGCACTTCAGGCCTTCCTGTTCATCACCAACTCCCAGAGTTTACCCAAACTCACGTCCATTGAGTTGGTGATGCCTTCCAACCATCTCATCCTCTGTTGTTCCCTTCTCCTCCTGCCTTCAATCTTTGCCAGCATCAGGGTCTTTTCAAATGAGTCGGTTCTTTGCATCAGGTGGCCAAACTATTGGAGTCTCAGTGTCAGCATCAGTCCTTCCAGTGAATATTCAGGGCTGATTTCCTTTAAGATGGACTGGTTGGATCTCCTTGCAGTCTAAGAGACTCTCAAGAGTTGTCTCTAACACTTCAAAAGCATCAGTTCTTCAGTGCTCAGCTTTCTTTATTGTCCAACTCTCACATTCATACTTGACTACTGGAAAAACCATAGCCTTGACTAGATGGACCTTTGTTGGCAAAGTAATGTCTCTGCTTTTTAAGGTGCTGTCTAGGTTGGTCATAACTTTTCTCCCAAGGAGTAAGTGTCTTTTAATTTTATGGCTGTAGTCACCACCTGCAGTGATTTTGGAGCCTTTTGTCATGTTACCAGTCAAGTAAATCCCACCCTGAGAAAAATGACATGCTGGAAAAACATTCTGTACTTACTGGGAATTCTAGAGAACCTTCCAAGAATCTGAGTTTGCACTGACAATACAATTACTATTAAACACTATTTACTACCAGATATCATTCTGAACCACTCAAAGGTGGTTCAAAGCAACTTTTATTGTCTTAGGGAGAGATGTTAGTCAAGACGCCCCGGAAAATAAAGTTCCTGGGAGACAGCCAGAGTTCTTCTAAGAATTTGAAGGCCCTAGGCCTTCCCTCTTACATTTGAGGCCTTATTCTAGATTTTATCAAACATTCCAAGGATATGATGTGATGTGAAATGTCTCCATACTCCCTGGTAAATTTATCTTTTCTTTTGCTGTGAAAATTGGATCTCCTTGCAGTCTAAGAGACTCTCAAGAGTTGTCTCTAACACTTCAAAAGCATCAGTTCTTCAGTGCTCAGCTTTCTTTATTGTCCAACTCTCACATTCATACTTGACTACTGGAAAAACCATAGCCTTGACTAGATGGACCTTTGTTGGCAAAGTAATGTCTCTGCTTTTTAAGGTGCTGTCTAGGTTGGTCATAACTTTTCTCCCAAGGAGTAAGTGTCTTTTAATTTTATGGCTGTAGTCACCATCTGCAGTGATTTTGGAGCCTTTTGTCATGTTACCAGTCAAGTAAATCCCACCCTGAGAAAAATGACATGCTGGAAAAACATTCTGTACTTACTGGGAATTCTAGAGAACCTTCCAAGAATCTGAGTTTGCACTGACAATACAATTACTATTAAACACTATTTACTACCAGATATCATTCTGAACCACTCAAAGGTGGTTCAAAGCAACTTTTATTGTCTTAGGGAGAGATGTTAGTCAAGACGCCCCGGAAAATAAAGTTCCTGGGAGACAGCCAGAGTTCTTCTAAGAATTTGAAGGCCCTAGGCTTTCCCTCTTACATTTGAGGCCTTATTCTAGATTTTATCAAACATTCCAAGGATATGATGTGATGTGAAATGTCTCCATACTCCCTGGTAAATTTATCTTTTCTTTTGCTGTGAAAATTTTAAATTATTTTCTAGTTTTGATTTTAATATCATTTATGATGATTTTTAGAAATTATGTCCATATTCAAGAATTCTCATGGGATGAGAAGACCTTAAATGGTGTCTAATATAATGACCTTTTTGATGAATGTTAAATTGAACAATTAATGAAGTTGACATAATATTACAACTTATAGACATTCAATTAAACAATAATTTCAGTGTTATATTTTTTTTGTATTTGGAACCACTTCCTATAGTTTTTTAGGTCAAAGACATTTCTATAGGCATTTGAGAGGCTCTTAAGCTGGAGGCCTGGTGCCTCTGGATGAGAGAGACTTGGGGCAGCAGCAGGTGTCTCTGGCAGGCCAGCTCTGACCCTTTCCTCAGTATTGAGGGCCCCTGGAGATGATCTGATGAGGTCTATCTTAACATGCTGTTAATAAGCCACATTAGAGTAGATTTAGGGCAGGGTAGTAACTATGAGGCAGTTATTAGTGAGCATTTCCCCAGCACGCCAATAAAGTTTGATTTTCTTTTGGATCCTCTTCTTTCCTGTTTATCTTTCCCCTGTTCTGCTTCTCTTCATCCTCTCTCTTTAACCTTCTCTCCTGCCTATGGCTTTGTCCACCAGGGGAGTAGCTCATGGCTCCCCTAGAACCCTCCCCACTCTGCAAGTGCTGCTGAAGTTGCTTCTAGCCTCAGTGAAGGCATCATGGAAGGAGGGAGGGCTATAAACCCAACACCTACAGAATTAAAGACAATTATGGAGACACTTGATTTCTGGTTGATTAAAACTGGAAATACAAAGTGGTTTCCATGTATTTCTTTGTTAAACTAATGTTCTAATGTCTTGTCTGAGTTCAGTTTAGTTCATTGCTCGGTCATGTCTGACTCTTTGTGACCCCATGGAATGCAGCACACCAGTCCTCCCTGTCTATCATCAGCTCCCAGAGTTGACTCAAACCCAGGTCCATTGAGTTGGTGATGCATCCAACCCTGTCATCCTCTGTCATCCCCTTCTCCTCTCACCTTCAATTTTTGCTAGCATTAGGGTCTTTTCAAATGAGTCAGTTCTTCGCATGAGGTGGCCAAAGTATTGGAGCTTCAGCATCAGCATCAGTCCTTCCAATGAATATTCAGGACTGATTTCCTTTAGGATGGGCTGGTTCTATCTCCTTGCAGTCCAAGGGACTCTCAAGAGTCTTCTTAGTGAGAAATGAGTTGCTGAACTTTGGCCCTTGGTCAATTTCACTGAGTGGAGAGACTGCTGAAACTTTCTTGTTAGATTGCTTAGAAGCCTCCTTTGCCGCTATTCTGTGCAGAACACTCTTCCATCTGCCTCATGGCTGCATCCCTTATAGCTCAGCGGCAAGTCACCTCCTGAGGAGCTCATCCTTGACCTTTCTGGAATGATCTGAGCATGCCTGGTGCTTCTCCTGGGCTTAACAGTTGTTTACACACCCAATAAAGTGATGCCTGTCTCCTCTTGTAATGGTTTGTTTTACTGACACGTCTAACTCCCACTGTAAACTCTTAGTAGGCAAAGCCCTGTTTGCTTCCATCTCGGTATCTTCAGCTCTCTGCTCAGCAATAGACATGCAGTAGGATCTAAAGCAATGAGATGACTGATTGGAAACTTGGACCCTTCTTGACATGAGGGTCATTTGAGTCATTTTCAACTCTGTCTAGCCAAGTCAGGAAAGACTGCATGCTTGGTCTATCTTCAAGAAGAAGTCAGGTTGAACATCCACTCATCCCATGGTGTCCTTTCCCCCAACTGTCTCCAAAGCATGAATCATCAGACCTAGCATCTATCACCACCATAGATATTTTTAAAATTGCAATAAAGAAGCAAGGGTGCAAATAGGAATAAATACCTCTAGCTGTAGAAGTGAAATAAATCAATATCACTTCTCTGTGGCCAGAGATGCTTAATAGGCAGAGATCACTGCCAGAAATACGTTTAGCAGGTGATGAGGGCAAACTTGAGCTCCAGGAATGAATCACCCAACTGCTTTGCTCATCTTAGAGTGAAATATCTTTTTCTTTGGCATTAGATGATGAATATGAGTCTGTATCCACAGGATTTGATCCTGATCTTGCTACCAGGACCTGGAGGGTGTGAAGGGTTGAGGGTCACTGGCCACTTTTAGCTGGAGTTGAAGGTGTTGGTTAAGGCTCTTCCATTGGCCTGGAACACCCCATTACCAGCCCCTTCAGTGCACCATCTTATGCACCATCATCTGATTAACATAGGATCAAGTGCCTGCTGACACCCCTGCCTACCTTGCCAATCTCCATTTCAAAGTCCTTAGCAGGCACTTCTCTCTCAGGTCCTCTGCGCAGGCCTTGCCAGGCTCCTTGGAACTTCCCTGCATGCACCTCCTGTGTTCTTGCCCATCTACTTCTTTATGCTTCTTTGTCAGCCTGCAGTGTCACTTTGCCCTGCCTTGCCCACAAGACTTGCTCTTCAAACCTCACCCCCAAAGTCAATGCTCCCCTGACTGGAAGTTCTTCACCTTCCTGAAGGAGCAAGTCCCTCCTTAATCTTTGATCCTATATGACCTAATGTATCCCTTAATTATGGCTCTTAACCACGTTCTGTCATAGTTTATTTTTACAGTGATTATAATAATTAATCCATCAGCAAATCCTGTCAGCACTACCTTCAAAATATATCTGAAACTTGACCACTTCCTACCACATCTGCCTCTGCCACTCCGATGAGAACCATCATTTCTCATTGTAATTGTTGAGATGCCCTTGACCTGCCATCCTTGTCTCTATGTGGGCCCCCTACGGTGGACCTTGCACATAGGAGCTGGATGGATTCTTCTAAAAGATGAATTAAACTCCATCATTCCTCTGCTCAGAACCTTCAGTGCTTTCAGAGTGTTTTAGGGTTCTCCAGAGAGACAGAGCCAGTAAGATGTGTCTATACTCTGAACAAAAAAAGACTTTTCTTTATTTTTGATGAGTCTTTTCATTGATACAGTATTGCTTCACTTATTCATTTTGTTTTTGGTTGTGCTGGGTCTTTATGGCTGCACGCAGGCTTTGTCTAGTTGGGGCAAGTAGGGGCTACTCTGTGCAGTGGCTTCCCTTGTGGAACACGAGCTCAAGGGCATGCAGGCTTCAGCAGCTGCAGCGAGAGGGGTCAGTAGTTGTGGTACATGGGCTTTGTTGCCCTGTGGGCAAGTGGGTTCTTATTCCTGGACCAGGGATTGAAACCATGACCCCTGTATTGACAGTTGGAGAACCACTGGGTCACTAGGGAAGTACCAGATTTGTTATAAGGGATTGGCTGACAACGAGCGTGGAGGCTGGCAAGTCCAGAATCTACAGTGTGGGCCGACAGTCTGGAGACCTAGATGGGGCAAGGATACAGATGTAGGCTGAAGGCAGTCTGCTGAGGAATTCCCTCTTGCTGGCAGTGACTGGTCTTTTTGTTCTATCTTCAGGTGGTTGGGTGAGGCCCACCCATATTGTGGAGGGTAGCCGGCTTACTGAAATTCACTGATTTCGATGGTGCATGTGTGCTAAGTCACTTCAGTTGTGTCCGACTCTTTGTGACCCTATGAACTGAAGCCCTGTAGGCTCCTCTGTGCATGGGATTCTCCAGGCAAGAATACTGGGGTGGGTTGCCATGCCCTCCTCCAGGGGATCTTCCCTACCCAGGGATCAAACCTATATTTATCCCACATTAGCAGAGGGTTCTTTACCTCTGACACCACCTTGGAAGCCTCATTTCGATGTTAATTTCATCTAAAAACACTCTCCAAGTTGACACATAAAATTATCTATCAGGCTGTGTCACTTGGTCCTCATCACATTCCCACCTGGCCCTTGGCTGACTGAACAGTCTCTGGGTATCTCTCTTGTCTGTCCTTGTGTTCCAGCCATGACTGCCTCCTTGCTGCCCATGGCACATTCCTTCATCAGGGCTTTTCTCTCTGTTCTCAGAGCTTAGAGGAATTCTCCCCTCCCAGGTGGTTGCATGTCTTTCTTTTCCCCCTGAAAGTCTGTCTGTATTCAAGTGGCGCCTTCCTAGAGAGGCCTTTCCTGACCTGTTTGTTCTCTCACATTTTCCCCATGGCACTTGGCACCCTCTAGTGCTTTACCTGATTTGTATGCTTCCTGGTCCTTACCTGACTTTGAATCATGCATTTATTCATTCAATTTCTGTCTCCTTTCTCTAGAACACACACTCTGTGGGGGCAGGATCTTCATCTATTTTGGTCACTGTTAATATCCTCAGCACCTAAACAGATGCCTAGCACACTAGAGGCACTTCACATTTATTGAATAAATGAATACATTGAAAATATTCTAATGGCAAGAGACCCTGATTTGATTTCTGGGTCAGGAAGATCTCCTGGAGAAGGGATAGACTACCCACTTCAGCATTCTTGGGCTTCCCTGGTGGCTTAGAGGGTAAAGAATCTGCTTGCAGTGTGGGAGACCTAGGTCTGATCCCTGGTTTGGGAAGACCTGAATTTGATCCCTGGGTTGAGAATATTCAGGAAGATCCCCTGGAGGAGGGCATGGCAACTTACTCCAGTGTTCTTACCTGGAGAATCCCCATGGACACAGGAGGGTCATGGCCTACAGTCCATAGGGTTGCAAAGAGTTGGACACAACTGAGCGACTAAGAACCTCAATATTCTCTTTATGTTTATAACAGCTTATGGGGTAGACTCTGATCTCACACTAGACTGCAAGATACTTGAAGTCTGGGACTTTGATGGTCTTATTCAGGGCCATATTGCTAGCACCTGGAACATAACATGATCTCAAAAATGATCAGTAAATGAATGCATGAACAAGGTACCATTTAAAAGACAGGAGACTGAAGCATAGAGAAGGGAAGTGTGACTTTTCTAAGTTACTCTAAACAAATGCAAGAACCAGAATTTCAACCTGGATCATCTAACCTCATTACACAGCCTATAATGATGTCTGTTTCCCACTCCACTGATTGAACTCTGCAAGGATGGCAACTGTGACTTGTCTATCTTGATTTCTGCAGTTCCTAGCTTAATGCTGGCACTAAATAATTGCTTATGAATAGAATGCATCCTAGTTCTTTCATCTTCCAAGCTCTTCTATGATGGAGGGAGACCCTGAGGGCTCAGTGGTCAGAATTTCTGGTAGGTGATGTTGCACTTAGCTTTCCAGTTCAGTTCAGTCACTCAGTCGTGTCAGACTCTTTGCGACCCCACGAATCGCAGCACGCCAGGCCTCCCTGTCCATCACCAACTCTCGGAGTTCACTCAGACTCACATCCATTGAGTTGGTTGGTGATGCCATCCAGCCATCTCATCCCCGGTCGTCCCCTTCTCCTCCTGCCCCCAATCCCTCCCAGCATCAAAGTCTTTTCCAATGAGTCAACTCTTCGTATGAGGTGGCCAAAGTACTGGAGTTTCAGCTTCAGCATCATTCCTTCCAAAGAAATCCCAGGGCTGATCTCCTTCAGAATGGACTGGTTGGATCTCCTTGCAGTCCAAGGGATTCTCAAGAGTCTTCTCCAACCCACACTTCAAAAGCCTCAGTTCTTTGGCACTCAGCCTTATTCACAGTCTAACTCTCACATCCATCCATGACTACTGGAAAAATCATCGCCTTGACTAGATGGACCTTAGTCAGCAAAGTAATGTCTATGCTTTTGAATATGCTATCTAGGTTGGTCATAACTTTCCTTCCAAGGAGTAAGTGTCTTTTAATTTCATGGCTGCAGTCACCATTTGCAGTGATTTTGGAGCCCCCCCAAAATAAAGTCTGACACTATTTCCACTGTTTCCCCATCTATTTCCCATGAAGTGATGGGATTGGATGCCATGATCTTCATTTTCTGAATGTTGAGCTTTAAGCCAACTTTTTCACTCTCCTCTTTCACTTTCATCAAGAGGCTTTTTAGTTCCTCTTCACTTTCTTCCAGTTCAGGCATAGGTAAAGAACTCAAAATTTGCTATGACACAGAACCAGGTCCTTTACCTCTGGTGGTGTGAATTCAGGCCTCCATTTTTCTCGATAAGGGATAACACTAGTGTCTACTTCCATGGATTACTTTTAGGGTTAACTGAAATAATATATGTAAACCATTTAGCTCTGAGCCTGGCACACTTGGATTATTTAACAGACGCTAGCTTTTATCATTTGCTGACCTCTTTGCTCTGAACTTGCAGCACTTCACTTGGTGGGACACTTCTCAGATATCATAGTACATCCTTTACCTCTTGGGGAGCCTCTGGGACACTGTGCTTGATGGACACCATGTCTTTCACTTTTACATTATTGCATAGATAGGCTGAGAGTGCTGCTTTGTGCCTCATAGTTGTTTAGTACTTAAATAAATCAATTTATTCCTGCAGCTCCTGTAAGAGAAGTCCATGTCACCAGATTCTGTGATGATTCCATGAAAGTCCAAGGCAGGTTTCAGCTGATGAACTTGGGAATTTTTGTCTACACCAATACCCTAGGGAATTTTAAATTGGATGACAGTAGTTTAGGTGCCCTGAAAACATTACAAATTTGTGTCTTAGTGCATCCCTTCAAGTCCTGTCAGCCATTTCTTTTTATCCAGGAGAAGAATCATAGTAATGCGAACATCAAAAAAAATACTGCAAAATTTTGCTTTGACCTTAATTTCTAAACACCTGAAGTTAAAGGCAGAGCACCTAGAATTCCAAAGGAATCTAGGTCATAACATAAACCAAGTGATGTGGGTAGGGAGTCAGGAGAAATAGGAGACAAATACTGGATCACATGGGCATGGAAGGAGATATTTGAGCAGAGTTCTGAATGACAGGAGAAACCAAGCCCTGCACACCTAAGGGGGAGACGAGCAAGCAGGCAGAAGGCACCGGCAGATGCTAAGGAGCTGAGACACAGAGTGTGAGGTGTGTGCAAGGAACAGCACAGAGACCAGCGTGATAGCAGCTCAGCGAGTGAAGGGAAGAGGTTGGAGATGAGGAAGCTGAAGAATCAGGGGGCTGGTTCATCCAGAGCTTCACAGGCTGAGACAGGGAATTTGGCTTACACAGCAAGTGAGGTGGGCAGCCCTAGGGGGTTCCAAACAGAAGAAAGACATCATGGAATTGGCATGATTTACTTTTCTAAAAGATCGCTCTGACTGCTTAGTGGCTTGCAGGAGGACAAGAGCAAAAGTAGGCAGACCAGTTAGAGAGCTGTTAAGTTTGAATGAGAGAGTATGGTAGTCCTCAGAAGTGGGGGTAAATAGAAGTGGTTTATTTGGAGATGTATTTTGAAGGTAGATCTCATAGAATTAGTGGGTGGATTAGAAGTGTTTGAAATCATATACAGGGTAAAAGAGATTAAAAAAATTTTTTTTTCTGGAGCAGCTTATCGAATGATTTGATATGTTGAAATGAAGAGTACATAATAAGGAAACAGCTTTGGGGGGACAACTGTGGAAATCAATCAGTTTTGGATATGTTAAATTTATATA
>SJYC01040043.1:0-13130 GCA_006408675.1 Madoqua kirkii | reverse complement strand
TTTTTTTTTCTGGAGCAGCTTATCGAATGATTTGATATGTTGAAATGAAGAGTACATAATAAGGAAACAGCTTTGGGGGGACAACTGTGGAAATCAATCAGTTTTGGATATGTTAAATTTATATAGCCCAGTGGAGATGTTTGATAAAAAATTGGATGGAGAGGGTGGAAGTTCAAGGGGGAGAACAGAGCTAATGGTGTACTTTTTGAAATCATCAACAAAAAATGGGATTTATTTCTTTTTCCCTTTATTAATTGAAATATAGTTGACATAATATTTCATGTATACAGTGTAGTGACTCAATGTTCTTGTAGATTATACGCCCATTAAAGTTATTATAAAATAAAGGCCACATTTTCCAAAGCTGTACAGTATACCCCTGTTCTGTGTCTATTTTATATGTAGTAGTTTGTGTCCCTTAATCTCATACTTCTATCTTGCTCCTCTCCGATCCTCTCCCTACTGGTAACTATAAGTTTGTTTTCTATATCTGTGGGTCTGTTTCTATTTTTGCTATATACACTTATTTGCTTTTATGTTTTAGATTCCATATACAAGTGATCAGTTCAGTTGCTCAGTCGTGTCTGACTGTTTGTGACCCCATGGACTGGAGCACGCCAGGCCTCCCTGTCCATCACCAACTCCCGGAGTTTACTCAAACTCATGTCTATTGAGTTGGTGATGCCATCCAACCATCTCATCCTCTGTTGTCCCCTTCTTTTCCTGCCTTCAATCTTTCTCAGCATCAGGGTCTTTTCCAATGAATCAGTTCTTCACATCAGGGGGCCAAAGTATTGGAGTTTCAGCTTCAGCATCAGTAGTTCCAATGAATATTCAGGACTGGTTTCTTTTAGCATGAACTGGTTGGATCTCCTTGCAGTCCAAGGGACTCTCAAGACTCTTCTCCAACACCACACTTCAAAAGCATCAATTCTTCCATGCTCAACTTTATTTATAGTTCAACTCTCACATCTATAAATGACTACTAGAAAAACCATAGCTTTGACGACATGGACCTTTGTCAGCAAAGCAATGTCTCTGCTTTTTAATGTGCTGTCTAGGTTGGTCATAGCTTTTCTTCCAAGGAGCAAGTGTCTTTTAATTTCATGGCTGCAGTCACCATCTGCAGTGGTTTTGGAGCCCAAGAAAATAAATTCTGTCACTATTTCCATTGTTTTTCCATCTATTTGCCATGAAGTGATGGGACCAGATGCCATGATCTTAGTTTTTTGAATGTTGAGTTTTAAGCCAAAATGTGCCTGTAAGTTAAATAACCAGGGTGACAGTCTACAGCCTTAACATACTCCTTTCTCAATTTGGAACCAATCTGCTGTTCCATGTCCAGTTCTAACTGTTGCTTCTTGAGCTGCATACAGATTTCTCAGGAGAGAGGTAAGGTGGTCTGGTATCCCCACCTCTTGAAGAATTTCCCACAGTTTGTTGTGATCTACACAGCCAAAGGCTTTGGCTTAATCAATAAAAAAGAAATAGATGTTTTTCTGGAGTCTCTTGCTTTTTCAATGATTCAATGGATGTTGGCAATTTGATCTCTGGTTCCTCTGCCTTTTCTAAGTCTAGCTTGAACATCTGGATTTTCATGGTTCATGTACTGTTGAAGCCTGGCTTGGAGAATTTTGAGCATTACTTTGCCAGCATGTGAGATGAATGCAATTATGCAATAGTTTGAACATTCATTGGCATTGCCTTTCTTTGGGATTGGAATGAAAACTGACCTTTTCCAGGCCTGTGGCCACTGTGGAGTTTTCCAAATTTGCTGGCATATTGAGTGTAGCACTTTCATAGTATCATCTTTAAGGATTTGAAACAGCTCAACTGGAATTCCACCACCTTCGCTAGCTTAGTTCATATGCTTCCTAAGGCCCACTTGACTTCATATTTCAGGATGTCTGGCTCTAGGTGAGTGATCACATCATTTTGGTTATCTGGGTCATGAAGATCTGTTTTTGTATAGTTCTTCTGTGTATTCTTGCCACCTCTTCTTAATATCTTCTGCTTCTCTTAGGTCCATACCATTTCTGTTCTTATTGTGCCCATCTTTGCATGAAATGTTCCCTTGGTATCTCTAATTTTCTTAAAGAAATCTCTAGTCTTTGCCATTCTATTGTTTTCCTCTATTTCTTTGTATTGATCACTAAGAAAGGCTTTCTTATCTCTCCTTGCTATTCTTTGGAACTCTACATTCAAATGGGTATATCTTTCCTTTTCTCCTTTGCCTTTAGCTTCTTTTCTCAGCTATTTGTAAGCCCTCCTCAGACAACCATTTTTCCTTTTTGCATTTCTTTTTCTTGGATATTGTTTTGATTCCTGCCTCCTGTACAGTGTCATGAACCTCCATCCATATTTCTTCAGGCACTCTATCAGATCTAATCTCTTGAATCTATTTCTCACTTCCACTGTATAATCGTAAGGGATTTGATTTAGGTCATACCTGAATGGTCTAGTGGTTTTCCCTGCTTTCTTCAATTTAAGTCTGAATTTGGCAATGAGTTCATGATCTGAGCCATAGTCAGCTCCCAGTCTTGTTTTTGCTGACTGTATAGAGCTTCTCCATCTTTGGCTGCAAAGAATATAATCAACCTGATTTTGGTGTTGACCATCTGGTGATGTCCATGTACACAGTCTTCTCTTGTGTTGTTGGAAGAGACTGTTTACTATGACCAGTACATTGTTTTGGCAAAACTCTGTTAGCCTTTGCCCCCTCTTCATTTTGTACTCCAAGACTAAATTTGTCTGTTACTTCAGGTATCTCTTGACTTCCTACTTTGCATTCCAGTCTCCTGTAATTAACCTCCAATCAAAATAAATTTATATTTAAAAAAATAAAATAAAATAAAAGGACATATATTTTGAGTGTTAGCTCTTGAAGGCCTTGTAAGTCTTCATAGAACTGTTCAACTCAGCTTCTTCAGTATTACTGGTTGGGGCCTAGATTTGGATTACTGTGATATTGAATGATTTGCCTTGAAAACGAACAGAGATCATTCTGTCATTTTGAAATTGCACCCAAGTACTGCATTTCAGACTCTCTTGTTTTCTATGAGGGCTACTTCATTTCTTTTAAGGGATTCTTGCCCACAATAGTAGATGTAATGGTCATCTGAATTAAATTCACCTGTTCTAGTCCATTTTAATTCACTGATTCCTCAGATGTTGATGTTTACTCTTCCATCTCCTGTTTGACCACTTCTAAATGATAACAAACTGTATTTGTGTTTCTCTATATGACTTATTATTTGGGTTTCCCTGGTGGCTCAGGATTCCCTACGGCTCACTTGTTAAAAGAATTTGCCTGCAGTGTGGAAGACCTAAGCTCAATCCCTGGGTTGGGAAGATTGCCTGAAGGAGGACATGGCGACCCAGTCCACTATTCTTGACTGGAGAATCCCCATGAACAGAGCAGCCTAGTGGACTATAGTCTATCGGGTCACATGACTGAGCAACTAAGCACATGGGACTTATTTCACTAAGCATAATACTCTAGGTGCAGCCACATTGTTGCAGATGGTAGAATTTCATTATTTTTTATGGCTGAGTATTATTCCTATGTATGTCTGTGTGTATACACCATACCATCTTTGTCCACTCATCTGTTGGTGGACATTTGGGTTGCTTCCACATCTTAGCTATTGTGAATAATGCTGCTGTGAGCATTAGGGTGTATTTATCTTTTTGAACTAGTATTTTCATTTTCTTTGGATATATACCCAGCAGTGGAATATCTAGATCAGATGGGACTTATATTTTTAGTTAAATGAGAGTTAAAGCCATCGGAGAAAATGAGATTATCTGAGAGTGAAAATAGGGAAGGGAAGAATGACAGTCTGTCTTGGGGTAATTCTGTCTTAGAGGCTGGAAGAGAAGCCACAAAGGAGACCGAGAAGTAGCAGTGATATTGAAATAAAAAGAAAACATGAAGCAGTGGTGTCCCTAAAGTCAAGTTAAGAGTCCATTTTAAGGAGAGAATGGTTACCCATGTCAAATGTCTCCAGGAGGTGAAGGTGGACACTGAGAATTGACCCCTGGAGTCCATACAAGATACATACTGAATGCTATTAGAAGCACTGCTTATTTTTAGCAAAAATATCAGAAGCATTCCTAAATGTCTATCAGTAGGAGAATGGGTAAATTACTGTGCTATGTTTGCATGATAGAATTCTGTGCACCTGACAAAAATGAATGAGAGTCACATGGATAAATTGCACAAATATGGTAGTAAGAGCAAAAATGGAAGAATCTTTATAGTTGAATACCCTTTATGAAGCTGAAGAATGCAAAACAAGCATATTGCTTAGAGAAACCTACATACTAAAAGTGTAAAGAAATATGCGGAAATTAAAAATACTAAACTCAGGATACTAGTCCCTTGAAGACTGGAAGAAGAGGAAGCCATCCAGGAAGGATACACAGGAGACATACGACAATGTTGGTGATGCTCTGCTTCTTAAGATTGGTGGTGGGAATGCAGATAACCACTGAATTATTTATACTTTTTATATAATCTAAATATTGCCTAAGAAATTCTAAATGAAAAGGAAAACAATAATTTAACTACTGAACTTGTCAATGAGGAAGTCATTTGTGACCTGGATAAAAGCAGTTTTGGTGAAGTGTTTATGAACAAGCTGATTGAAGTGGATTTGAGAGAGAAAGGGAGGGAGGAAGTGAAAATGAGGCAGTTTAAAGAAGTTTAAAAAGGAGCACAGAAATGGAGTGCTGGCTGAAGCAGATTTCGGATAAAGGAGGATATGACTGACAGAGTGACTCCAAATGTAAAATTTTCCAAGGCCAAGTAATGAAAGAAATTAAAACATAATTTGTTTATTTAGCATTAGCAGATAATCAAAATCTCTTGGTTTCCCTTTGGTGTTTTGGCATTTGATTTGTTCATTAGCATCTTCACCAGAGAAGGAAGAACTCAGATCAGTTTTTTTTTAATTAAAAAATTTTAAAATATATCAATTATTTTGGATCCTGGTGAAAATAATTTAGTAAAAGCCAGCTGGGGAGGCATTGGAAACAACTCATATCAATGAGCTTTGGAATTGCTCGTGGATTAATAGAAATGGAACATTGAATAAAAACATTGCACCGACTGCAGAAATTATTTCAGGTGTTTTGGAGTGTGTGGTTTCTGGAATTAGAAGGCTGTTCAGACTGGTGCTCAAAGGCCACTTAGAACTGTAGCTTTCAAGAAAATTTCTTCAAGGTGGAGAGGCTTTTCAAGTAATTGTTGTTCTGTATACAAGACCTGTTGCCAATAAGGGATGGGACTTGTATTGTACTGGTTTTTGTTGTTTGTCTAGTAGCTGGAGTGGATCTGTGAGCATCCTCTTACCCTCTCTACTGAAGCTCATTTAGACCAGGGATACCTATGAGCAAGATAATGAACATAATAATATAATACGGATTATACTGAGTATCATTTACAAAGAATCTGTTGTGTGTCATGCACTTTCCTAGGCATTATGGCCCATTTCATTAAACTCTTACAACCTCCATGCAAAATAGGTTTTATTATTTCCATTTCCGGTAGGGAAGCTGAGGCAGTACAGAGTTCTGTAGATACTAAGTTCCAGGGCTGGAACTGGAACGAGGCTAATTCTGTCCTGCTCTGCAGCCTGTAAGGATGGCTGGGATCAAGCCTGTGACATAGATTCAGCCTCACCTCCTCCATGGGACTGCAATTTCTGACCAGGAAGGCCAGTCTTCCTATTTCATGGTGTTTGTGTTGCTACTGGACATGAGGCAGTATGGATAGGAGTGGTCGTTGTGGGAAATAAAGCAGCACATCAGTCAGAAGTTTTGAAGCTCTACAGTGAATTGGGAATAAAACTGTTACAGCATGTTATGAGCCCTTTGACTTTATAAAACATCCTGTGTTTCTAAAACATCCACAGCAACTGTTGTTCATATTATTTAAATGAGCCAGTGTCCTAGTTTCAGGAGGAAGATTTTTTTTTTTCATCAAATTTACCGTACATCTGTTTAAAGGATGTGGCAACAGTATGTATAAATCTCCAATCAAAATATTACAGAACAGCCAATTTTATGATATTAAAAATGTATGGCCAGACACAATGTGCTGGAAATATGAAATAACCATGTGATGCCTTTTCTGCTCTGTTTATATTGGACTGTTTATTCCCAAATTAAATCTTGTGTAAAAAATATACCAGACAAAAAAGGAGTTAAGCTTTGGACTGAACAATTAAACTGATGCTATAAAAGTGTGTCTGTATAATACGCCAATGTGGCAGATATAATTTAATAGCTATAGAAATTTTTGTAATATCTTAAATAGATTTTGAAACATTCAAATTATATATGCCATTACATATAATGACGTTTTATGGGTATTGGATAATATAATATAGAAAAATTTTAAAGCTCCTCTAGTAGGAAAATTTTCAAATGCTTTATAAGTAACAGGGGATCTGCCTTTGGAGGACATCTAGTGCTAATTGATACTTTGTTTTCCTTGGGGTTAAGATCCAGCTGGACTTCTATACAAGCAGACTAATACCTTCAGATTTTCAAAATAGACACAACATCTTTCACGGAATATCATCACCACCACCACCATCAGACCAACACTGAGATTTACGATTGCCTTCTACACGAATACAGCATTAGTCAATTTCCATATAATATTTAATCCTCAAAGTGGCCTGTGAGGTGATCCTTGTTAATTCATCTTATAGATGGAGAAACTGAGGTTTAGAAGGTTAATTAACCTTGCTCTGGGTCACACACCAAGATCTCTGCCCCGAGAAGCTTGATGTATGTAGCATTGATAATTCACAGCATGGTTTTAGCAGTATCACGTTGGATGGTTCTCACAACCTCTCTGCTGTAGAGAAGGCAGATAGGCGTGCTACTAGGAACAGTCAAGTGGCTCTCTCACGGTCACCAGTGGTGAAGCCTGGCCTTTGGATTACTGACTAGTGTTTTCCATCAAGCTTCACAGAAAGCTTCATGTGAAAGGAAATCCCTTTATTGATTGGTCCTGTGATGCAGCTGCAGGAGAGAGATGGGGAATGGGGGATGGAAGGGAATTCAGAGAAAATCATTTTTGTTTTCTCTTTTCTCACAGAGGTTTTCTCTGCCAGTGTGAGGCCTTGCATCTGATTCTTGGGAAGCGAGAGATTGCAAGCAGGAACCCAGAGTGTAGATTTCATACAAACCCTTTGTGATGCATTGGGAATACCCTAAAGCACACTTTGAGGATGAAGAGTTTAGACTGAGGTCCCCTGGGGTCTGGGAGATGAGGGAAGTCTCCCCTCTTCATGGACCAGACTGCAGTTCAGAATGATGCCAGCCCAGGAAGACTTGGGGTGGGACTGTGCCCAGGAAATGGCTCTGCTCCTGGGGGGAGGGTCAGCATGTGGGGCATGGTGGCCAACGTTGCTGCCAGGAGTGGAGAGGGGAGGCTGCAACAGGTGATGAAGGCGCTTTGTGGTATCCTGGGTCCTTTCAGAAAAACCTGGGAAAGTTTTGGCAACATATGGCCTTACAACAATAATTCAAGACATACATGTATACACACAGGCTTCTCAGGTGGCTCAGTGGTAAAGAATTCACCTGCTGATGCAGGAGACACAGGTTCAATTCTGGGCTGGAAGAGGAAATGACAACCCACTCTAGTATTCTTGCCTGATAAATCCCACCTACAGAGGAGTCTGGCAGGCTACAGTCCATGGGGTCACAAAGAGTTGGACACAACTGGGCAACTGAACAACATGCATGCAAATGCATGCAGACACAAGCGCACACACACACACACACACACACACACCTTCCTACCTTGAGAGGAAGGAAAAAAACGTGTTGGAAACATAGATGGGAAGTGAGTTCAGGGTGATAGAGGATATTAGAAATGGACAGGAGCAACATAAGGTCAGAGAGGTGGGTTGGTTCTGGAATATAAATCTCAGATGGGTAAAATTATTTCGATAGGCCATTGGCATTACTTGAAATTTTGTGAGCAGGATAGAAGGGGATCAGAACTCAGCTTTAGGAGAATGAATAAGGAGATGATGGAATAGATGTTTTAGAGTGGAAAGAACCTAACATGTGAAGAGCTTGGTGAGGAACCTTTGGGTAATACTGGGATATCCCATTTAGCACAGGGCATAGGTTTCTGAAAACAGGAGTGCTAATTGGATTGGTGCTGTAAAGACTCTATATAGCAAAAGAATGATTCAAATGATGGGTCATGGAGTATGAGAACCACTGGAGAGAAGAGGGAGCTGAGGAGAAACAGATGACCTGGGGGTCTCAGTAATGGGGAAGGGCTGGTATGATGGGAGAAACTGGGCAGCTGGAAGGAAGGAGGGACTGTGTGTGGTTATGAAGCAAACTCCTGAGAGTGAAAGAGTTGCAGGTGATGATAAGAAACTAGAGAGAGAAGCACTTTGGAGGTTAGAGAGTCAAAGAACTCAAGAATCAGGGTTTTGGGACCGATCACAATGGTGGAAGGTCCTGCCAAAGTACAGATCCTGAAGATTTCAGGGAATGAAGAACAGTGTCCTTGAGGGCAATAGATCATAGAGCTTAAGATATGCCTCAGGGAGAGGGTGCTGGGCTTTTTTTCCCCATCTTTTAAAAATATTTTATTTTTATTGGAGCATGCTGCTGCTGCTAAGTTGCTTCAGTCGTGTCCGACTCTGTGTGACCCCATAGACGGCAGCCCACCAGGCTCCCCCGTCCCTGAGATTCTCCAGACAAGAACATTGGAGTGGGTTGCCATTTCCTTCTCCAATTCATGAAAGTGAAAAGTGAAAGTGAAGTCGCTCAGTCATTTCTGACTCTTTGTGACCACATGGACTGCAGCCCACCAGGCTCTTCTGTCCATGGGATTTTCCAGGCAAGAGTACTGGAGTGGGCTGCCATTGCCTTCTCCAAATAGTTCTTTGCAAAGTTGCATTAGTTTCTACTGTACAGCAACGTATCAGCTATGCTTATAGATATACATCAGTTCAGTTGCTCAGTCGTGTCTGACTCTTTGCAACCCCATGGACTGCAGCACGCCAGGCCTCCCTGTCCATCACCAACTCCTGGAGTTTACTCAGATTCATGTCCATTGAGTTGGTGATGCCATACAACCATCTCATCCTCTGTCATCCCCTCTCCTCCTTCCCTCAATCTTTCCCAGTGGTAGGGTCTTTTCCAATGAGTTGGTCTTTGTATCAGTTGGCCAAAGTATTGGATACACATATCTCCTCTTTTTTTGGACTTCCTTCCCATTTAGATCACCACAGAGCACTGAATAGAGTTCCCCAAGCTATATAGTAGCTTCTTATTAGTTGTTTATTTTATACACAGTACTGTTATTGTTCAGTCGCCAAGTCCTGTCCGACTCTTTGTGACTCCGTAGACAGCAGCAAGCCAGGATCCCATCCTTCACTGTCTCCCAGAGTTTGCTCAAATTTATGTCCACTGAGTTGGTGATGCCATCCAACCATCTCATCCTGTTGCCTCATTCTCCTCCTTCCCTCAATCTTTCCCAGCGCTAAGGTCTTTTCCAATAAGTTGGCTCTTTGCATCAGTTGGCCAAAGTATTTGGAGCTTCAGCTTCCCATCAATATCAGTCCTTCAATGAATATTCAGGGCTGAATATTCAGTAGTGTCTGTATGTCAGTCCCAATTTATCCCACCACCCCTTCCCGCCTTGATGTCCATAGTTTCTTTCTTTATGTCTGTGTCTGTATTTCTGTTTTGCAAATAGTATCACCTGTACCATTTTTCTAGATTGTACATACATATGTTAATATATGGTATTTGTAGAGACATGGATGGACCTAGAGACAGTCTTATGGAGTGAAGTCAGAAAGAGAGCTCGGCTGTTCATGTAAGAAGGTGGAATAATGTCTGGGAGGTGCAGGTAGGATGATTCTAGACCTGACTCCCACTCCTGAATGACAGGGGTGTTGGGTGATTGGGGAACTTACACTGGAAATGTTACAGGAGAAGTAGGGTCCCCACGGGACAGCTGTGCCAGGATAAGAGAATAAAGGGACATTCAATGGAGAAGATAAGGATGTGAGGAATTTGTTAATCAGGGAATGGAGATTCCAGACAACAGTGGCAAGAACTGAGGAGAAATGTGAGTGTTAGAAATTGGATTAGGGTGAAGAAACACTAAGCTATTGGGGAACAGGGGAAACGAAGAGGATAAACCACTAGACAGGCCTCAGGTTAGGAAGGCAGAGTCATGAGGCTACACATTTGCCAAGACAGCGGGTCCTGAGAGTCTGCTAAGGGTGAGGTGCTGCTGCTCCCCAGGGCTCATCTGCAGCCTGATAGGGGGCCTGGGCTCTGGGTGGCGGTAGAATGGAGGGGTATCCTGCAGGCTTGCATGCTCTGAGTGCAGAGACAAAGTTGGGTGGGCAACATGCTTTGAGCAATTGAGCCTGGATACCCAGATCTGACAAGGCTATTTTGCTAAAAAAACAATCTGTCACCACCACCGTAAACCCACTCACATGGCTCCACCTCCCCTTCATCCCAAAGTAAAAGTGCTGGACATAGTTTACAACCCCCTTCCCCAAACTGTGCCTTCTGGCTCCCCCTTGAGACTTCCTTTACAAATCATGTTCCAGCCATCCTGAGATGCTCCTAATTTCCTCAACATATTCTGCAGCTTTTGATTAGAATTCTTTCCTTCCTACACATCTTTCTCTGACTTCTATAGACCAATGGCCTCCAGCTCAGGAATCTGCTCCTCCAGGAGGCCTTTCCTGACCACCTAATGTTGGATCAGATGCCTTATCTCTCATAGAACCTCTGCTATTATCAATACACTCTTATTACCTCTATCATGGGATGTGATCTCCTTTCTATAGAAAGCCTTCACTAACAGCATTTGCCTCTGAGAACCTTTCTAGGCAGACTCATACCTTATTCACCATCACATCCTCAGCATCTTTTATGATACCTTACAATAGAATACTGCCCATTAAGTATTCAGAGAGTGACTGAGATAACAGGAGCTGAATTAGGTCAGTGCTGGAGGGAAGAAAATGAAGGCATGGATTCTAGAGTCGTAGAATTAGAGAACTGGCAAGAATTAGCAAATTTATAGTGTGTGTGCCTGTGTATATGTACACTTGTGAGTTTAGTGGGGAAGAAAGGAAGGTCTCAAAGTCTGACTTGGGGTTTTGAACCTTGGTCAGAGGTAAGATTGGAGTATTATTAACAGAAACAGAGAGGACAAGTGGAGATGCAATGTTGGAAACAAAACTTGCCTTCAGGATTGAGGCTCAAGTAAGATACACAGATATAGAGAGACAACTTAAAGTGGTAACTTTGGGTGGAAGGTGATAAATACAAATTAATGAAAATCAAGAGAGGAGAGAGACAGAAGTAAGTGACTGGCTAGGTTGTAATGAAAGAACAATCACTGGAGGTTCATGCACTTCTCTTCAGGCATTGAGTAGAAAGAACAACAGCAACAATGACATCATCATCATACTATTATTATCCTCCTCGATACATGAACACTATAGATTTAGGCTTATTTTTTAAAAAAAATATTTATTTGGTCACGCTGAGTCTTAGTTTTGGCATGTGTGATCTAGTTCCCTGACCAGGGACTGAACCCAGGCCCCCTGCATTGGAACCATGAAGTCTTAGTCACTGGTCACTCTCAGTTCAGTTCAGTCGCTCAGTCATGTCCAACTCTTTGTGACCCCATGAATCACACTACACCAGGCCTCCCTGTCCATCACCAACTACCCGGAGTTCACTCAGATTCACGTCCATCGAGTCAGTGATGCCATCCAGCCATCTCATCCTCTGTTGTCCCCTTCTCCTCCTGCCCCCAATCCCTCTCAGCATCAGAGTCTTTTCCAGTGAGTCAATTCTTCACGTGAGGTGGCCAAAGTACTGTAGTTTCAGTTTTAGCATCATTCCTTCCTAAGAAATCCCAGGGCTGATCTCCTTCAGAATGGACTGGTTGGATCTCCTTGCAGTCCAAGGGACTCTCAAGAGTCTTCTCCAACACCACAGTTCAAAAGCATCAATTCTTCGGCACTCAGCCTTCTTCACAGTCCAACTCTCACATCCATACATGACTACTAAAAAAACCATTGCCTTTACTAGACGGACCTTAGTCGGCAAAGTAATGTCTCTGCTTTCGAATATGCTATCTAGGTTGGTCATAGCTTTCCTTCCAAGGAGAAAGCGTCTTTTAGTTTCATGGCTGCAGTCACCATCTGCAAGATGTGTATAAGAGACAGCCTCTATCATGATAATCCTGAGTAAAATCTTTCTTGCCGTTTTAACACGTGTACAGTGCTTTTGATTTTCTTGATCTAGTGTATAATGTTAGATTGTAAGCCACCAGTCTCAATCTTGCTTCTCAAAAATCTGAGTTCTTAGCATTGTGATATTTTATCTTTATTTTTAAATTATGTCGTCACTGCATTTAGATCCTCACTAGACAGTAATTTATCATTGCGTCTCCTTCTCTTTTCAACAGAATGGACTAAGGGAAAGGAGAGATGCTAGATGACTTCCAAGGCAGGTAAGATGCTGGAAGAACAAAGAGGTGAGAGTCAACCTGAAAAACAAAGAAACGAGAAGGAGGGAGGAGGACTAGAAAGAAAGAGGCAATATTAGGTATCATTTTAGAAGTGATCCACAAACCTGACATGATTTTGCACTTTCTCTTCTGTTAAGTCTTCTGTGTCAGACTCTTCAGAATTGGGTAAAAGTAATTAAAACACCAATTCCTTCTCAAAATGTCCTAATCACAGTGACCAATCTCCCTAACATCCTCCAGAGCTTCTGCCTTCTCCAGAGCTTAAAAACTCTCCTGCCTTTTGTTTCAGTGGAGTTGATTCAGTTGACCCCTATTTGTAATGCCTTCCCCCCATCCGGGGGTGGGGAATTGTTGTTTGTTCCTTCGTTTGTTTTTGGCTATGCTGTGTTGGAGAAGGCAACGGCATCCCATTCCAGTACTCTTGCCTGGAAAATCCCATGGATGGAGGAGCCTGGTAGGCTGCAGTCCATGGGGTGGCAAAGAGCTGTTACGCGACTGAGTGGCTTCACTTTGACTTTTCACTTTTATGCACTGGAGAAGGAAATGGCAACCCACCCACTCCAGT